>NW_006272357.1:109313-121212 GCF_000239395.1 Neolamprologus brichardi
CTTCCTGGCCAACCAGTGTAGATGTCAGTGAAACTGTTGGGAAGACAACGTTGGAGAAACGTGAACATTTTATTTGTACTGAATAATCTGCAGATTCTGACAGAAATCTGCATCCTTTGAAGCACCGCTCCTCTCTAAAACAGCAGTAAGGATCATTATTACGCCATATGTAAATAAAAAAAAAAACTTTATAACTTAAAGCAAAATTGGGAAACGTAAAGTCTGAAACAGTCAAACAATACTGTTTGGTCTGGGTCTAAGCAGAGCGCATTGTGTGTGACATCTTCTTTTGCGCATGTGAGCCGCTTTGAGGGTTCACACCAGAGCGCGTTTGCTGTCACATTTTATTTGTAGTGTGAACGAGCAGACACAAAAAATCAGATTTGATCGAAAAATCGGAATTGAGCATTAAGACCTGCAGTGTGAACGTAGCCTAACAGCAAGATAACAGTTTGTATGTTTGCTGATGTTTGTTGAGGTGATAGAAACATTGAATTGATTGCCATTGGTTGATTGCCCTTCCACATTTGGAGAAGGTGTGAGAAGGACACATCAGAGAACAATACTCTAAGGTGGAGACAACTCCACCTGAAACTCAAACACAGAGTACAAAAAAAGGCTAAAAATAACCGGCCCTGCCCCGGCCATGTGACTTATTTATGCTAATTTTTTAACTATAATTTTATCAATATCTGAAGATTTTTTATAAAGATATGTTTTAAAAAATTGAATAATAAAAAAATGTAATTATAGCAGTAGATTAATAAGTTAATTAGAAAAATTAACTAAAAAGACTTACTTTCTCTGCATTTTCATGCATATTAAAGTATGATCTGTGTTTTTTCTGAGGTTCTGATGTAATGTATTTTTACTTGAATACAAACATAACATTATTGCAGCTATAGACTTCAACAGGTTAAAGACGTCATATAAATACATTTGTATTTATTTATTTTTTCCAGAGTGAACTAGGACATGGACAAGCTGACCAACAAGTGAAAAGTGAAGCAAGCACATCAGGGGGAGGAGAATTTGAAATCGAGCCAGTGACAGGTAGAGGGGTAACATTTTTACATCTACAAGTGATTTCAGTTTTAATTAATCCTTAATTTTAGCACACTGTGATAAAACACTGTTGCTGACTTTAGCTTTACCCCACAGGACGTGAATTGAAGAGGATTGTAGCTGAAACAGTGGTAAAAATTAAATCTTCACCTCCTTATTAGTTGTTGTCATAAATTGATTCAGTATGTGCATAAAAAAGCAAACAAACACCAAAATTTAACAAATGTAAGTAAATGAAAAACAAACCACTACTACAATTCTAATAATTCAATGATTTCTAATAAAACCATTGGATATCAGGTTCTTACAGAAGATTTTATTATTATCACAAATATAACAAGTCCATTATAACAATTATAACAACAATACCTTAACACAATTTTTTTTTTTTCACTTTTAATGTCCCAATTCTTTAATGATGTGCTGAGAATAAACAACCAATACTCAGAGCAAGTCCAGTCAACAACAATTATTTATTAAGAACATATATGTGGGAGATTCACACAATACCACCCAAAGCGCAGTCAGGTAGATTTCAAAGAGGAAGCACTTCGATATACAACCTTATATGTCAGTGTTCACACCCCCTCATGCGTAAGCAGAGTATATTTGTCATCCATCAGTGACAGTTAACTTCAACCCCATCTAAGGCAGTGATGTTTGCACATCACTAACAGTCTCAACGCTCTTTTACCCCCAGCTGTTTCCTGTTGTTCTCTTTTAGCAGCATAAAAATAGGTGATGTTCTCTTCAACTCTGCACAAAGCTTCCTTTTCTGCACTCTCCCACATCACAATCATCAAACAATCTAATGACCTATGACGCAGTTTATAACTCAAAGGTGGCCTTTAATATACTGGCCTGTTATTAAATGCATAAAACAAAATATACAGCAAATAAGCGCTAGAAAATATATTTTCCTAACATTAACCACTATATAAACATGTGTGTCTGTTTGCTTTCTGAGGAGATGACCTTCTAGATATGAGTTACAAAACAAGCTGATTTCCAATCCTCTGCTTAAATTCTAAAGTGGGATAACATAAAGTTTGCAAAATGTTTTTTTTCTTGTCCATGCGAGAATAAAGCACTTGTTGTTGTTGAAATAATAATAATAATAATAATAATAATAATAATAATAATAATAATAATAATAATAATAATAATAATGCTCAGCATTACAACCTGGTGGCAGAAGTTTTGTAGAACAAATAATTCCACATAGAAATTTCTGTATTCTTACGTTTTGGTTACTTGGTAAATAATACACTCGCAGTTTCAGGGTCCTATAAAAAAACTCATATAATTTAATTTAATTCCTACTACCTTTAGTAATCATTATGTTATGAATGATCAAAGTTCTCTGCCATTTGTCCAAGGGAAAGTTTCTTCTGTACCTCTGGAATCTGTTGTATGCTACTTGGATGAAAATGGTGAGCATTCTCATGATTATCATGCTCAGTTCAACAGTATAGAATATCGTGGAATGCCTGGTAGCTAAAACAAAACAATTACCAGTATAAACATCATCTAATATTCAACATAAACACTCCTTTAATTATTAATATTTATAGAGCCCTAATCTGACATGCCAAATGTTATATAAAGGTATTTACTGTCTCAGATTTCACCAGTGAAAAAACCTGTTGATGCTGAAAAATCAAAAGAGCCTCATGACATCACAACAGCAGAAGGACAGCCTGGAGTCAGTTTTTTAGAACCATCTCCAAGCAGTGTGAAGGGTACATTTTTAATGAAAAGTTTCACAGAAACAGATTTTTACTGTAAAACATTTTCAGTCATAATTTAACCTTTTTGAAAGATTTTGAACAGATTAAACACTAGCTATTCAATGTAATGTGTGATAAATGTAGGCTCCGACTCTTCAGCTGGACAGACTATTGAAAGCAAAGAGGTCCCCAGTGACAGCAGCAGGAACATGGTCAAAGATGAAGCTGATACTGAGACTAATACAAGTCCAACACATGACACTATTCCAACAAAAACCAAAGAAGGTGAGATGTTTGTCTGAATACAAACATAATTCTGATTCTTTTTTATTTTTACTGGACAGGATAAATATTTGTGAACACTAAAGGTCATTTCTTTTCTGTCTGATCCTAATAATCTGCTTTTTATTACATTTCCCTGCAGGAAATAAGCCACAGGAGAGTACGGCTGAAACAGAGGTAAAGATTAAATCTTTGCAATTTTACTTTTGTCATACAGCACATTTGATCAGCAATATGGACGACAACAGTCAAAGGTCAGGGGAACAGATACATTTAATTTTACACTATAACCTCACATCATTTTCTTCGCAGTGGCTACCACAATGCCAAAACAGACTTAGCCTTTTTAATGTAACATGTAAGGCAGTTCCCGATAAACACAGTTTTGCATAGTTAATGTCAACAGGTACAGGCACATTTTTCACAAATGAAACAGAGCAGCGGACAGTCAGCAGAAAAGAGTCAACATAACTATCTGCCCTCTCTATAATTACATCTTTGTATATTCCCCAAAACAAATTCATCCATCCATCCTGTTCCACGTGTCCTTATCAGGGTCACGGGAGGGCTGGAGCCTATCCCAGCTGTCATATGGTGAAAGGTGGGGTACATCCTGGACAGTAAAAGTGTCAAGTGAAGCAAATAAAAACAATGGATGCCATTTGGTCTAAGAATCTGTTTTCTAAAACTATGTCATTAGCTTTTTTTTTTTCTCCAACAAGTGGGTTTGACTTTGATTAATTTTTTTTAATTATAATTGTGTTCTTATGCTTGTGTTCTTCTAAATGAAAAATAAGTTTGAAAAAAACTGAAAATAATCTTCAAAAGCTTCAGTTCAGCTTTGTGCTCTCCCTGTCTCGTCAGTGTAATCAGCGTCTCCCAGCTGTTTCCTCTTAGCTCTGTCCACCTCTTGTATTTAGTGTCTGCGTCTTCCCCTGCTCGTTGTTGCGTCATACCCTTAGTTTACGCTGTGTGTTCCATTACCTGTTTTGCCTGCCTGTTAATTTATTTCCCCCCAGTATAATTAGTTTTCAGTTCGGTCTGCAACCTGTTTATTTTGAGTTCACCTTTGCCTCAGTGAGTTCTACATTTTGGGTCCTTCCTCTCTGCCTGCTTGCACACAGCCATGACACCCTCATTCTTTTTTATGCATTTTTTCTTAGTAAATTAGTGCACCATTGTTGGTCTTAAGTGTTTAAGATTTATCTTATACTTTTATTATTTGAAACCTTAATCGCAAATAAAGTATTAAGGTCAGATAAATCACTTGTTCTTTCTAGATTCGCTCGAGGAATAAAGTACCTGAACATCCAGAGAAAAGTGATGGGGAATCTGACATCAAGCCTCTACCAGAATTTGGAACCAGTGAGAAAGGTAAATTTTTAATCAAAAATGTTGTTGTAAGGTATCAGTTTTTAAAATTAAAATCTTCTCTAAAATCTCAACACTAAAATACTAACTTTTCAATCTAATATGTGATGAAGGTAGGCTCCCTCAACTAGACAGACTTGAAATGAGAACAAAACCGAAGTGATAATTTTTGGACCAAGCGGCAATCCCAACACTTCTAATTTTAACCTGCACAGTCTTGAGCCTTTTGTCAAATCACATGCCAAAAATTTAGGGGTTATATTTGACAGCAATTTCACCTTTGAAAAACAAATTAGCTCAGTCGTACAGCGGTCTTTCTTCAAACTGAGGCTTTTATCTAAGGTGAGATCATTTTTATCTTTTAAAAACTTTGAACGAGCAATTCATGCTTTCATTATATCCCAGCTGGACTACTGTAACTCCTTATATGCTGGAGTTAGCCAGACCTGCCTGGCAAGGCTGCAGTTGGTCCAGAATGCTGCAGCTCATCTTCTGACACGTACTAAAAGATGTGAACACATTTCGCCGGTACTCGCCTCCCTTCATTGGCTCCCTGTCCGCTTCAGAATTAATTTTAAAATTTTATTGTTGACTTACAAAGCCCTGAATGGACAGGCTCCCGGGTATTTATCTGAACTCCTGCAGACTTATACCCCCCTTAGATCTCTTAGATCAAGTGATCTTTTGCTCTTAGCTGTACCAAGGTCGAGGCTGGTTCATAGAGGTGATCGAGCATTTGCAGCCGTAGCGCCCAAGCTGTGGAATAATTTACCCCTACACATCAGACAGGCTCCCACTGTCAATCTTTTTAAATCTTATCTTAAAACGCATTTTTATTTACTGCCTTTTAATACAGCATGAGAGTTATTTGTTAATTCATATTTGGTGTTTGCTTTTAATACTCTAAGTTGTTTTATTAGGTATGTTGTATTCTTGTACAGTTATTTTATTATGTATGTTGTATTCTTGTACAGCACTTTGGTCAACGCTCTTGTTGTAATTAAATGTGCTATATAAATAATTAAACTATAAACTATAAAATAAACTGCTCACCAGGGGCTGAGCACTTATATGACAATTACCCTCTAAAGTCTAACTTGTAATAGTGATATCATGTGACTAAAGACAAGCAGATGACCAGCAAATGTCAGAAAGTCAGTAGTACTTCCAAATGAGCTATTGAACAGTGTTTTGTGTGATTTCCGTTTTGGCGATGCAATTGGTGGGAAAGACTCGACACATTTACAAGGCTTCATCGAACTATCACTTAATATTAACTTAATAATATTGCAACATAAAACAACAACAATTGTGACGGTCCCAGTCTCCTCAAATCAGGGTTTTCTAGAGAACCAAACAATTCCACAGATTCTCACTTCAGACAGCTCACTGCCAGTGTTGGTCAAGTTACTTGAAAAAAGTAATTAGTTACTAATTAATGATTACTTCCCATTACTTCCCATTACGTTACTGGTTACTTATTTTCAAAAGTAATTAGTGCCTTTATTACTTAATAACTGTTTAAAAACACAATACATCACCTGAATAGGTAATAAAGCAATAGACCTTTCAGCCCAATTCTATTTTTTTGCATAATCCATCGTATAAAATTGAATCAAATGGAAAAGTGTCTTTTTAAAACTTGTTTTATTAGTTTTAATCTTTTAACTTTATGCACATTGCATTCAGCAAAAATTAAATTGTATGCAACAGGCTTTGACTTGAAGAAATTTGTTTAACATTTAAACCTATTTTCTGCATATTTCAACATATAAAATAAAATATTTTTGTGTTTACACTCACTCTTTCAAATAGATGCAAGTAAAACACAGCAGAAAATAAATAAAATCAAAGATTCAGCAGAAATAACTCCTGTCACTCTGAAATCTATTTTCACCTCTTTAGCAAAAGAAGGGCCGGTTTAGGTCTGCCCGGTGCCTCAGCGGTCCTGTCAGTGGGGGGATCCGGGGGTTTCTCTGTGAATTTCACATTCCTGTGGCAGGCATGCTAGATGCTTGCTCAGATTTCAAGTTTAATTTTTTGCTGGAGAAAGAAGTTTTCTTCTCATGCTAAGTGTACAGTGGGCGCTAATGTTTTTGTCACTTTTTACGTAATAAAACTTAAAGTAATGTAAGTATTTCCACGTTTTAAATGCTACATGGTCGTACTCTCTCGCACACTCCATCCATTGTTTATCTACACACGTCTGTTGCTGCCACGGACATCGCATGTCCTTATGTCATTGTCATGAGACACTCACAAACAAGGATGAAAACCTGACCAACTAGGCGCATACTGGAGGCTCTGCAGAATGCTGTGGAGGGCGTTTTGGTTCAGAGTGCCTTTCACTCTGTACAAGTCACCAACCCTGGATCCAACAAAGCAGCCCCAGACGATCACACCTTCTCTTGTATGTTTGATAGTTGATGCCACACACTGTGGAACCATCCTGTCGCGTAGTCAAGAGTGTACAAAGATCCTGCGTGATGAACCGAAAATTTCAAGTTTTGAAATAATATCCATAATACCTTATTGAAGTCTTCAGTAGTTCAATGATGGTGTTTCATGGCCCCCCAGGCAAACTTCTTTGTTTTATCCTGACGTCTTAGCAATGGCTTTGTTGTTGCAACTTGTCCTGTCAAACCTGCAGCTCAAAGTCTTCTTTGCACAGTTGAAACTGAGACTTGCTTACTATGCCCAATATTAAACTGTGCTTGAAGCTATTGTCCTGTGAGCTGCCTATCATGCAAGCTGTTTACTCTCAGAAACTTGTCCTTTGATTCAGTCGTGGCTTTGGGTGTGCCAGAGCTCTTGCTGTTAGAGTTTCCCTCAATTTCTGAGTGCCTTTTGATGGTGAATGAAACTGTACTCACTGACACCTTGACTTTCTTTGCCATTTCTCTGTAGGAAAGACCTCAATTTCTTTAAGCGTTATGATGGTCTGTCTCTCTTCCATTGTTAATTGCCTTTTTTCTCACCATTTTTGTAGCAACACACAACTTTCTGCAGTACAATACTGTTCAACTAATCCTCATGACAGTATGATACCACAGCGTGTTCCAACACTGATTTTATGCAGACAGAGGGAGTTGTAAGTAATCCAAAAAAGTTGGAACACCTATAGGAATTAGTAGCACCAGCTTTCAAGACTAGATCAGCCTCCAATGCTGCAGAACAACTTTAAATTGTTGACCCATCTTATGTTCCCTGAAAAAGGCCTTTTTGTATAATTAGCATACAGTCATTTTGAGAAAAGTTTTGATAATGACACAAATATTGGTTTGAAAGTTTGTTGCTTCAGTTTTTTATAATCTCAATTTGCATATACTCCACAAAGTCCTTCTTTGCCATGAAAATGAACTTCTCAAAACAAAACATTTCAATTGCAATCAGGACTGCCATAAAAGGACCTGCTGAGATCATTTCAATAATCTTCTCATTAACACAGGTGCGAATGTTGACAAGCAGAAGTCCGGAGATCATTTCTTTATGCTGATTGAGTTAGAATAGCAGATTGAATAATTAAAATGGGGGTGATGCTTGAAATCATTGTTCTTCCTGTTAACCATCGTTACCTGCAAGAAAACACATACAGCCATCATTGTGTTACATGAAAAGGGCTTCACAGGCAAGCATGTTGTTGCTAATAAGATTGGAAGCTAAATCAACCATCATCAAGACTTAAAGGAAAGAGGTTTAATTGTTGTGAAGAAGGCTTCCAGATTCAACAAGGGCAAGAAGTCTTCGAAAGATGATTCAGCTGTGGGATCAAGGTGCCACAGTGCAGAACTTGCTCAGGAATGGCAGCTGGCAAGTGTGAATGCATTTGCACACACAGTGAGAAGAAGAATTTTGGAGGATGGCCTGGTGTCAAGAAGGGCAGCAAAGAATATGATATTATAGTACAGCGAGTGGACTACTTCTCATCCAAGGGAGTGGGCTCACTCACAATTTTGCCAAAAAGCACTGCCATGAATAAAGAATGGTACCAAAACATCCTCTGACAGCAACTTCTTCCAGCCATATAAGAACAGTTTGGTGAAGAACAAGGCTTTTTCCAGCATGATGGAGCACCGTGCCATAAGGCCAAAGTAATAATTAACTGTTTATAAGATTGGGGAAACCTGCAGTCAACTGAGACTGAAGAAGTCACTTGGATGAATGACGAAATGTTTCTCCCACTGAAAACACTACGACAAGTTGAACAGACTCAACTTTTGGGGATAACTAAATTTTAGGTCCATGGCCAGGAAACTCCCCAGTCCTTAATCCATATGATAACTTGTGGTTAGTCCTCAAGAGGCGGGTGGACAAACAAAAACCCACTCATTGCGACAAACTCCAAGCATTGATTATGAAAGAATGGGTTGTCATCAGTCAGGATTTGACCCAGAAGCTGACTGACAGTATGCCAGGGCGAATTGCAGAGGTCTTAAAAAAGAAGGACCAACATTGCAAATACTGAGTCTTTGCATCACAGGAACAACTAAAAAAAAAGATGTAAAAACACTGAATCAGCAAACTTTGTGAAAATGAATATTTGTGTCATTCTTAAAGCTTTTGGCCATGACTCTATATATATATAAAGCTTTAAATACCACTTAACAAAGCATTTATTTTCTGTATGTTCCTATATCTGAATATAGCTGTTATATGTGTTTTTGTTACATGTCCCTGCAGGAGATGAGCCACAGGAGAGTACAGCTGAAACAGAGGTAAACATGAAATAGTTTTTTGTTTTTGTTTTTTGCCTTTTCAGCCTTTAATGTAAAGAAACAGTGTAGCAAGACAGGAAAGTGGGGAAAGAGACAAAGAGGAAGACATGCAGTAAAGAGCTGAGGTTCAGACACAAATCCGGGCCTATTGCTGTCCAGCCTTATGCCATATAGTCAACTGCTCATCCCACTCAGCTAAACATGAAATCTTTTTCAATTAATATATTGAGTAAATCTCTACATAACTAAGCAAAAAAAAAAAAAAAAGACAAACTGCTCCTTTAAGTCCACCAATGACAATCCATTTCCCCATATCTGTCCTTGTGACAGCTGAGTCAAATCAGTCTGTTAAAGAAAGTCAGGTCCAGTAAATGGTGAGAAGGTGGTAAGGAATATGATGGATGACAATATTCAGTGACCTTCTCCCCACCCTAGCTGCTAATTGGCATGGTGCTACGGTAACAAAAGAAATGTATCTGTTTTATCGCAAATCTATAAATTCATGAAACTGTACTCTTTAGGAAGGCCTTTTAACAACTTACTGTCTTTATGAAGCAAAAAAGAAAAAACGGGTGAAATTATTGTACTGTGAAAGTAACGGTTGTATATTTTATGCATGATTTTTTTGTCCAATTTACTGATCTCCAAACATCTACATAATACAAAAAACAACACAAAATCATGTGTATATAAAAGCACCAGGATTGTATTAAATAAAGATGTTAGAAGATTTTCCCAGGTCAGAAATGATGAGCAGATGAATGCTTGAGCTTAGAGAACACCATAAATCCGTAGGTAGTGAAAAAGGGAGAGTGTGGGTTTAAAAATCAAGTTACCAATGAAACAAAATAAAGATAACACACTTTTGCCAAGTTATTGGCAATTATTGTTCATTAACAATATTTTTCATTAATGCAGACTAATTCAGATTATATCTAGACTATCTTCTGTACCATCAGAAATGCAGATTACAATGCAGTTTACATTAAGTTTGTTGCAGTCACAGCTTGAGTCAGTCAAGTGTATGTTTTAAACTACATGAATAATTGTTTCCTGAATTTTCTTCCTTTTATTTGATTTCACATTTGTATTCTCACTTGATAAACAAAAGTATGTTCTAGCAGAGGGATCCACTTGATGAAGGCAGTGATGTTCAACGCTTACAGAGTAATGACAGCACAACAGTAGAAGAAGAAGAATCAGCCAAATCTCTAGAACCATCCACTTACAAAAAGCAAGGTAATATGTTAATGAAACTTCACTTTTACATTAACAGATATACTGTTGTCACACTGTTTCAACAGCTCCAAAACAATGTGATAAGTACTTTGTTTAGTTGTTTTAGTAGTCATGTGTCATGAGACACTTGTTTGTGAGTGTCTCATGACAATGACATAAGGACATGCGATGTCCGTGGCAGCAACAGACGTGTGTAGACTAGTAAAGTTTTGCTAACAATATGTCTTTTGTTTAATCTTGTAATCCGTTTGCTGTTAAATATCCTGTAGGAGATGACCCAAAACAGAGCACTGCTAAAAAAGAGCAAAAGGTAAGATCTTTGCCATAACATTTTTTCGTAACTATTTTGTAAAACTTTCAACTTCAATACAATTATTATTTAAATGGAACTGTCCTTGTTGCTAGCTTAAACTTATTCACAGGTTGAATATATGGCCTCTTGGTTTATGTTACATCCCTATTTACCTTTATGTTAGTCCCTTCAAACCCCCTAGACTAGCCAGGGGACGTAACAGTTTAACACCTACATGACATAAAATATTTAAAATAAATTCGCTGGGTTATTTTAAATTTAATTGCTTCATGTGTTCAAAAAATTAAGTCACTGCTGACTTTTAGATTGAGGAAGTATTCAAACTCCATTTTCTACTTAAATGCCAACACCGTGAAAAGCTTGCATTATATGGCATTTTAAAAAAATAATTTTTGCTGCTTTAAAATGCTTGTGGCATGAATGACAGACCCAACCACATATTCACACTTTACACACTTTATTTTGGTTATCATTTCTTACAAACTCGTTTGCAGCTTTTCAGTCACAACCACACACAACAACAACAACAACAATGACCTCAAGTCTTGAAACGTTTAATACAGGGGAGGCGTAATGAGATGATCAAGCTCAGGTGTGTCAGCCTCCCTCGCAGACACGCCATGAACCATGCCCCACCACATTTCCCATCCATACCCCCTACCCCTGTGAGCAGGAGAGGTAATTGGCTATAACCATTGACATCCCAGCCCATGGACCAGCGGTAGGGATGAGTAGGATCAGGGGGCCGACCGCGTATCCACCGGCGGCAGTGACAAAGCGGGTCCAGGGGCAGACTGCATATCCAGCAGTGGTGGTAGCACTGGACCGGAGGCCACCTGTGTGGCAAGCAGTGGCGGCGCAGAAGACATGGACGTCAGCCAAGGCTCACATGCAGCTTGCCAGGCGTTGTTCCCTCCAGCGCCCCAATCTCTAGCTAGGGCTAGGTCCCTCCCATTCCTTGACTACCAGGTTGGGCTAAGCAGGTCCTTTCCGCATGCTGACCTCCAGCTCAGGTTGAGCAGGTGATTGAGCAGATGGTGGAAGTAGAGGTTGCTCATCTGCCCTCCTCTGGGGAACAGAAACAGGTGCAGGCACCTGCCGGGCACTAGCCGCTTCCACCTGAGGAGTGGGTATTGGTACGGAGGTAGGCTGGGTCTTGGCTGGCCTCACCCAGGAGACCGGAG
>NW_006272357.1:121232-132695 GCF_000239395.1 Neolamprologus brichardi
CCAAGTTATTGGCAATTATTGTTCATTAACAATATTTTTCATTAATGCAGACTGATTCAGATTATATCTAGACTATCTTCTGTACCATCAGAAATGCAGATTACAATGCAGTTTACATTAAGTTTGTTGCAGTCACAGCTTGAGTCAGTCAAGTGTATGTTTTAAACTACATGAATAATTGTTTCCTGAATTTTCTTCCTTTTATTTGATTTCACATTTGTATTCTCACTTGATAAACAAAAGTATGTTCTAGCAGAGGGATCCACTTGATGAAGGCAGTGATGTTCAACGCTTACAGAGTAATGACAGCACAACAGTAGAAGAAGAAGAATCAGCCAAATCTCTAGAACCATCCACTTACAAAAAGCAAGGTAATATGTTAATGAAACTTCACTTTTACATTAACAGATATACTGTTGTCACACTGTTTCAACAGCTCCAAAACAATGTGATAAGTACTTTGTTTAGTTGTTTTAGTAGTCATGTGTCATGAGACACTTGTTTGTGAGTGTCTCATGACAATGACATAAGGACATGCGATGTCCGTGGCAGCAACAGACGTGTGTAGACTAGTAAAGTTTTGCTAACAATATGTCTTTTGTTTAATCTTGTAATCCGTTTGCTGTTAAATATCCTGTAGGAGATGACCCAAAACAGAGCACTGCTAAAAAAGAGCAAAAGGTAAGATCTTTGCCATAACATTTTTTCGTAACTATTTTGTAAAACTTTCAACTTCAATACAATTATTATTTAAATGGAACTGTCCTTGTTGCTAGCTTAAACTTATTCACAGGTTGAATATATGGCCTCTTGGTTTATGTTACATCCCTATTTACCTTTATGTTAGTCCCTTCAAACCCCCTAGACTAGCCAGGGGACGTAACAGTTTAACACCTACATGACATAAAATATTTAAAATAAATTCGCTGGGTTATTTTAAATTTAATTGCTTCATGTGTTCAAAAAATTAAGTCACTGCTGACTTTTGGATTGAGGAAGTATTCAAACTCCATTTTCTACTTAAATGCCAACACCGTGAAAAGCTTGCATTATATGGCATTTTTAAAAAATAATTTTTGCTGCTTTAAAATGCTTGTGGCATGAATGACAGACCCAACCACATATTCACACTTTACACACTTTATTTTGGTTATCATTTCTTACAAACTCGTTTGCAGCTTTTCAGTCACAACCACACACAACAACAACAACAACAATGACCTCAAGTCTTGAAACGTTTAATACAGGGGAGGCGTAATGAGATGATCAAGCTCAGGTGTGTCAGCCTCCCTCGCAGACACGCCATGAACCATGCCCCACCACATTTCCCATCCATACCCCCTACCCCTGTGAGCAGGAGAGGTAATTGGCTATAACCATTGACATCCCAGCCCATGGACCAGCGGTAGGGATGAGTAGGATCAGGGGGCCGACCGCGTATCCACCGGCGGCAGTGACAAAGCGGGTCCAGGGGCAGACTGCATATCCAGCAGTGGTGGTAGCACTGGACCGGAGGCCACCTGTGTGGCAAGCAGTGGCGGCGCAGAAGACATGGACATCAGCCATGGCTCACATACAGCTTGCCAGGCGTTGTTCCCTCCAGCGCCCCAATCTCTAGCTAGGGCTAGGTCCCTCCCGTTCCTTGACTTCCAGGTTGGGCTAAGCAGGTCCTTTCCGCATGCTGACCTCCAGCTCAGGTTGAGCAGGTGATTGAGCAGATGATGGAAGTAGAGGTTGCTCATCTGCCCTCCTCTGGGGAACAGGAACAGGTGCAGGCACCTGCCGGGCACTAGCCGCTTCCACCTGAGGAGTGGGTATTGGTACGGAGGTAGGCTGGGTATTGGCTGGCCTCACCCAGGAGACCGGAGCAGACCGGACACCTGCTAACTGTTGGCGAGATACCACTGCCATCGCCTCCCTCTGCCTGGCCCAGTTGTTGTTCTGCCATGCCGCCTCCTGGATTTCGGCACCAATGTGGCATGAATGACGAACTCGACCACATATTCACAATGCTCAATCTGTTTTTAACCAACACTTTATGGACAAGCTTCTATGGGGTCTGTAAAAAATGAGACCAATGGACGTGAAGGTGTCTCGTTCCTTCTCATAAAACTTGAACTGCAATACATTAAAAATTATTATTTTTTGCAATGACATCAAAAACTTTTTGTCATGTAGATAAATGACACTGGAAACTGTTCTTGAAAAGGACAATATAGTGGATCATTGGTTAGCACAGCAAAGATGATCTTATGTTTTCACACAAGCATGTTTGAACAATAAATCATTCTAAATTTGTCAAATGTGCTGCTGCAAGATAAAAGTAATAGAATAATAGGTTTGTTGGTGAAAAAGGGAAATGTGTCTTATAATGCGAAGCAATTGGATTGGCAGGTAAGACTAGAAATATGCTATTCTTGTGATTTTGTTCCAATGGCTGTTCTCTCACTAAATTTCAAAACGCTTCCTCGTCATCTTCTTTTCATAAAATACAACTTGACAAACCAAATGACAAGTTAAAGTATTTGGTCTGTTTTGTTTTTTCCCCAGAGTGATCTAGTGAATAAACGCACTGATGTTGTACTTTCAAAGAATGATGACGCCCCAATAGCTGGAGGAAACATCAAACTCAACTCTAATGAGAGGGGTAACATTTAAAAAAATAAAATAAAAAATATAACAAAACTAAGCTAGAATTGGAATGGTTAAATATATAAAAAGTAACGCATTTATAATAAATATTAGTGAACTGTGTTGGCTCCATCATAAATTTATTTGTCATTCTTGCTCATCTTGCAGGAACCTCAGAACTTACCATGAGCAGAAACAAGGAGAATGTAAGACAGTCAACATTTTGTTTCAAAAAATCTAAAGGATTGCTTTATCACACATTATAATCAGTGTAATATAATATTATAATGTCCTTACATACAATGAATGATTTTTTATTTATCACAGTCAGGGAAGATTTCTGAAGAAATCTACAGAAAGAAGCTATGTCAAAAAGAAACTCAGGCACTGCTTGAGAGACTTCATCTTAAAGAAAAACTTCAAGACAAGTTGTCACCAACAGAACTTCTTCAAATACAACCAACTGTAAAACAGCACCATGTGACATCTGAAAAAGATGTAGCTCACACTTTTCTTCATAGGCTGATGATGTTGGACTACAGGGCCAGATATATTCCTTTAAGACCAGACAGTGCTGATGTGACAGCTGCAAAACCTCTTCAAATAACTGACAATACTGACAACGATTTTAAGAATTTGATGGCTTTACTGAGCACCAGTGATAAGAGGGAACAGACAGAACAAACTCACATGCATCCACTGGACATTCAGATGGCAGTATTTCACTGCTCAGACAGTTTCCTTAAACAGATGGTGATTACAAAGCTTTCTCAATGTCAGTATGCCTTACCTTTGCTTCTTCCTGACCCAGTCACAAAGGAAATTGAGTTTCCTCTGTGGACCTACAGAGAAATAACAAAAACCTGGAAGGTAACTCAAATCAAAGATGACTCAACGATCGTCACCATGAAGAGTGTTCCAGTTTACAAAGCTGAAACACCCTTGGTGTCATTTTTCCGTCTGGGTTCTTTGTCAGTGTCTAAATCTCAGCTGATGAACACTTTGATCAACAACCGTCACGACACCTTCTTCCACAGAAACTGCCCAGGAAGCACCAAGTCTCGCTATTTGATGGATGGTGTGGCAGAGATTGCCTGGTACTGCCCTGCTGGAAAACCCAATGATACCTTCAGTGATTGCATTGCCTTTTGTAATCTCCATGGTGATGCTCTGTTGACTGAAAAACAGCGTGACATACTGATTGAAAAATCATTTATCAATGTTTTTCTTGTGACATCTCTGCAAAAAAATACACAAAGTCAGCCACTTATGTCATCTCTCTTTGCATCTCAGAAGCCTCTCATTTGTCTCACTGTTGAGGACAGCTGTGATATTAAAACAAAAAATGGAAAATACATATTAGGCCTCAAAGACAGAAACCAGCCAGATGTATCTGAACACCTGAAAAGGATCATTAGAGAGGTTTTGTTTTCTCTTCATGGTCCCATCTTGAAACCATCCTTCCAGCTTGAAACCATGGCTGAGCTCTCTGGAATCAGAGTGGATGAAACTGACCCAGCCTGTCAAAGAGGGAAATCTGCTGCTATGGAAATAATCAATCTGCTAAAAAAGAAAAACATGGATGTCTCAAAGATCAAAGATGAATTTCTCCCTTGTCAAGGCCAACTGTGGCATCAGTGGAGCAAAATACACAAAGAACTGTTTCATCTCAGAGGAAACATTGAAATGGAGAAAAGTGAAAAGCAACAAGAACTGATGAAGATACGTCAGGAACAATGTGCTGCTTCCTGCAGTAACCTGATGGAGTTGTTCACTGGAAGTCTCTCATCATTGCCACCAACAGACAGAGAGTATTTCCTAAAATGGACTCAGATCTTCACAGATGCCCTCTCCACAGATGATCTTTCTTCAATTCTCAAAAGTTATGATGAAAAGTGGTCTGAGGTCTTGGCTTTGAAGAACAAACCGAACAAATCAGATCTGTTATTAAAAACACAATCTGACCTTGAAGACATATCAAAAAAACTTCAGTCTGCAACCTTTGGTTTGGAGCACATCTTCAGAGAAATGGGACAGATCTATGAAGCCCATAAAACAACACAAAGACAGAGCAGACACACTGACTGGTCTAAATACCCTGAGCTGGCTGCACAGCTGATGATATCAGGACACCCGATGGAGCTGATGGATGGTGATGCAGGTCATGTGCCTTTAACATGGATCTCCAGTCTTTTAGAAGAAGTCATCGAGAAACTGGGGAACCAGAGAGTTTTTGTGTTGTCAGTTTTGGGCCTACAAAGCAGTGGAAAATCAACAATGCTGAACACCATGTTTGGGCTGCAGTTTGCAGTGAGTGCTGGCAGGTGCACCAAAGGTGCCTTCATGCAGCTGCTCAAAGTATCAGAGGAGATGAAGAAAGACTTGAAGTTTGACTATGTTCTAGTGGTGGACACTGAAGGACTGCGTGCTCTTGAGTTAGAAGGTAACAACACTCTTCATCATGACAATGAACTGGCAACATTTGTTGTTGGTCTGGGAAACCTGACACTGATCAACATCTTTGGAGAGAATCCGTCTGATATGCAGGACATTCTGCAGATTGTTGTTCAGGCTTTCATGAGGATGAAGGAAGTTAAACTTTCTCCCAGTTGTGTGTTTGTTCACCAGAATGTCACAGATGTTGCAGCAGCAGAGAAAAACATGGATGGAAAGAGACGCCTGCAGGAAAAACTGGACCAGATGGCCAAACTAGCAGCCAAAGAGGAAGTTTGTAATGCAGAGTGCTTCGGTGATGTCATTGAATTTGATGTTCAGAAAGATGTGAAATACTGTGCCCAGCTGTGGGAGGGCAGTCCACCCATGGCTCCTCCAAATCCAGGTTACAGTGAGAGCATCCAGGAAGTGAAGAACACCATCCTCTCTAAAGCTTCAAAGTCTGCTGGGATCACTCTCTCACAGTTCAAAACAAACATCCAGGACCTGTGGTCGGCACTTCTGACTGAAAGTTTTGTTTTCAATTTTAAAAACACACTTGAAATTGCAGTGTACAGAAAACTGGAAGTCCAGTATGGGAAGTGGACCTGGACTTTGAGGAGCATCATGTTGACCATTGAAAACCAACTTCATAACAGAATTGAAAATGGAAAACTTGATGAGGTTGAGTTGAGTTTTCTTATTGGAGGATCAAGAAAAACTTATGGAGAGATCACAGAAGCAATGACAAAATACTTTGAGGATGACAAGGAGAAAGAAATCTTGGCTCAGTGGAGAGGACGATTTGAAATCAAAATGAAAGAATTTCATGATGACCAAGTGAACAGAGTGAAAAGAAAACTTGATGGAGTCATCCAACAGAGGAAAGGTCGTAAAATGATGGATGATAAGAAATCAGAGTTTGAGAACCAACTGCTACAAAAAAGCAAAGAGCTCGCTCAGATACTGAAGTATAAGGCCAAAGATGAAAAGGAGCTTCAAAGCCAGTTTAGCTCTGTTTGGAGCGGCTGGGTTACTGAATTAACAGGAGATATAAAACCTGTTGAAGACATTGACTTGGAACAAGATCAGTTAATAATTCTTCGAGAACTTGGTTTTGAAATGGCTCTCATAGATGAATGTAAAAGAGGTGGCAGATATAGAAAAATATCAACGCTTGGTGACTATTCAGATTATATGAAGACAGAAAATAATCAGCTCGTTGATGCTTACAATAAATGCAGATCAAGTGGTGCTTTCTCCTGTGAAGAAAAACAACAGATCAGTTTGCTTATTGACAAAGCTGAGAAAGAGTCAATTGACAAAATCAACAACAATCAGGTTGTTACAACAGGCTACTCAACATTTTATTTGCGTGAAGGGGCCAATCATGTATCAGAAGAAGTGCAGAAATTTCTGTCAGAGAGGAAATACACTTTCAAGAAGAAGTTTATAGTTGATCTCTTGCTCTACGTGTTCTACAGGGCAGAGAGTGCACTTAAAGATTCCCACGAGAAATTTAAAGAGAACAATAATGCAGAAGAATATTTACAAAGCAAGAAAACAGAGTATTACACAGTTTTTAGAAGCTTTTGTAAAGGAAACTCATCTGCTGTTGTGCTTGGAGAACTGATCTGTAAAAAGCTGAAAACTTCCACTGTTGAGGCTGTCTGTAACAAGACTGCCAAAGATATCGCTGGAAAGATGATGTGTAATTTCCCAGCATTCAATGGGAACAGATCGAACTTGGAGAAACATATTTTGAAGTCACTCGCTGACAAAGAAGACTTTGATGATTTCATCACCTACATCAGATACCCAAAGAGACAAACAGAAGCTTTCATTAAAGCAGAAGTACAAAAATACATCAGTGGTCACAATGATGAAGCTGTGACTATAATCAAGAAAAATGTTGATGACATCAAATCAGTTGTGACTCAGGCTTTATTTAATGTCACACAACATGTGAAAAGCCAGGGAGGAAACACAGACGTGTGGCTGACGGAATTTTGTAATGAGCTAAAGGATGAGCTGAAATTTGTTATTTCTTCTGAAAATTTCAGTGACATAAATGATTTTGAATTTCTGAAGGAAGAGATAAAAAAAGGATTTGCATCCATCACTGAGGAGATGAGCAGCCTCTCTTGGGATGACCTGACGGAATTCAGACAGAAGCCTGATGAAATCCTCATTGATCAGCTTTGTAACTGCTGCTGGGTAAAGTGTCCATTCTGTGCAGCTGTTTGTTCCAACACTGTGGAAAATCACAGTCCCGATGACCACAGTGCTCGTTTCCATCAACCTGGTGCAGTTCGTGGGGTGTGCTGGAATAAGACAGATGAAATGTTCATTAATTTTTGCACAACAAGTGTTGGAAGTGATCTTCATTTTTACCCTGATAGTTCAGATAGAACCGTTCCCTATAAAAACTATAGAGATGGTGGCCAAGATTGTAAAACCTGGGAAATCACCCCTGATGAGTCAAAACTGTCATACTGGAAATGGTTTATTTGTCAATTTCAAGAGGAACTGGAAAGTCATTATAAAGGAAAATTCAGGGGCAAAGGAAAGATTCCAGATGACTGGAAAACCATTCAAAAAGACGACGCCATTAAAAGTCTGGATGAAAACAAACTGAAGCCTGAGGTGCTGTGTTTGCCTGATAAATGAGGAAAAATAGTTGAGCATTAGTTGAAGTTTTATTTAACTAGTTAATACATATAGACAAATGAGCAAATCTAAAAACTATAGAGATGGTGGTCCAGATTGTGCAACCTGGAAAATCACACCTGATGAGTCTAAATTGGTATACTGGAAATGGATTGTGTGTCAATTTCAAGAGCATCTGGAAAGGCACTATAATGGAAAATTCCATTTCCGTGGGGTAATTCCACGTGAGTGGAAAAACATCACTAAAGGAGATGCAATCAAAAGTCTGAATGAAATTATTTAAACAGACAGCAGACCCTGATATTTTGTTTTGCATGATAAATGACGAAAGGCAGATACATTAAAAAAATTACTTACTAAATTGTTATTTTAGAATAAAATAAATAAATAAATACCGTGATTAAATAAACAAATAAATTCACAATCAAATGTTTTTTCTTTGAGATGCGAATGATTGAGGTTGTTACAGATAAAATTCTAAACAAAAAGATAGTTTTTCTATCCTTCAAAAAAACAAGAAAAAGGTGTTGTGGGTGTGTCAAAGAGCATATTCTCATGCATTTAATTTTTTCTCATGCATTGATTCAAGTTAATGTTTGATATAAAGTTTCTTCTGTCTTATCGTGTTAACGGTATGACAATATTCAGTTTATTACCTTTAATTAATCTTGTTGTGTAATTACATTTTTGTAGATGAATATAACATTTATCAACCTCTCATATCACACGAAAATGAAATCACAATTTAGAGCTCACTGGTTTTGTTAACCTGAAAAGGTTGTCTGAATTTCTGCAGCATGTATACATTAAGGAATGTAATGGCATATAATTATATTTTGATAAGCAGTTTTTTTTTGCAGTGCTCATATCCTGAATCAATGTTAATTGTGTTGTTTTCATGAGAAACTTTTTTTTCCAGTGGCAAGATTAATAAATGATCTGAAATGAATATTGGTGTTTGTAGCCCTCATTTACTCAATACCATTAAATAAATGGGCATTGGGTTCTTTTTCTAGTGTACTCTCGTACGATATTTTTAAATTAACTTCTCTTTTGTTTCTGGGATCAATGAAGCTTATTCCTTAACAGTGGCACTACACGCGAAAATGAACACTAGTGTCTACAGTGCAGTAAATCATATCATACACCATGTAAAGTAGAGCATTGCAACCCTCCTTTAATTTACCAAACAATGAAAACAAAATAATAAAATGGCAGATTTCAGTATTCAGGCAAACCAAAAACACACACAGCAATTTACCCACTGTACACAGAATCTCCACATATACAGTGTAAACCACCAGTGATAAAACAATTATAGTCCCAAACTAAACCTAAAGCCGGCAGAGATAAACCCTACGTTGCAGGCCTGTATTGCTCCAGTAAAAATCCAAAACGATCTCCCAACCGGAAGTTCTTCACTCAACCAGCAAAATATAAATAAATAAACTCAGTACCTTGTGAAACGTGCACTTCCCACCAGATTAATCCAGGCAACAAGTTGTCTTCAGCTCCTTCAGAAACACTCCGCTCTGAATGCAGTAGCACAAAGATGGGGAAGGTCCGTGATCTCCACGTGCTCCACAAGCTACCTGTTTTAGCTTCCCACGTTGCCAGAGGTACTCTGAGTGACGCGGGCACTCAGAGTGACTATCTGGGGTGTGTCCGTCGTTATCCAGTTCGGTAACGATCCTCTGTAGCTTTTTAAGTTCCACAATTTTAGCGAAACGGCAGTCTACAGTAGTCCTTATTAGCGAAGGCTGGGTTAGCCTCACTTTAACTTAATGCGTGCAAGGCCACAGTAAACAAAACACACAGTCCAGCAGCTTCACGCCGAAACTTTACATGTCATGTCACTAACCTACCGACACTGTGACTTATCTGTCCGAAAAGTCAAAACACACTTACTACTAGTACATAAAAACAAGCTAACTTCTCCAGATGCTCCGTGTAACTCATGCACCACCGCCCTTCCTCTTGCGCTCTCTTTTTTTTTTCTTTTTTTCTTCTCCACCCTGTGTTACCTTCACAGACCATATCCCCGTAGGAAATTACACTTCTCACAAGCAATTCACAATAAAAGAAAGATAACTTATTTTAAACAATGCAAACATGTTTTTAATCATTTTACATGAACTTTTACCTTTTTTAATATACAAGAAAATTTAAATAAATGACCTCTTTGATATTTATATTCTCAGACTTCATTTATCTTTTACTATTTATGCATCTTTTTAACCCGGGTTACATGTTAATTTGGAAAATGGGTACAATAAAAATTATAAAAACAAAAAAGGTTTATTTACTAGAGAACTGTTTTTGTTTTGACCTACAGAGTAAATTATGGAACATACACATGCACACATGAGTCTACCCATATGGAAAAGAAATAGTAAAAACTTGTGGCCACTTTCATGAGTAAATCATATAAGGCTTACATGATTTATTCATGAAAGTGGCCACTTTCTCATTACTTTCATATATTGTTTTAGTAAGTATCCAAAACATACAAGTTTCATTATATAATTTTTCAAGGGATCTTATATCTGTTTTTACTCTTGTATGCTTTTCATACAAGTTTCACACAAGACAGATACAAACTTTATAAGATTTATATATATCTTTTCCATATGGGTATCCTAATTCTGTGTCATTGATTGTTGCTGTGCGACAGGGAAGATGAGGACCCAAATGTAGGACTCAAATGAAAGATTAAACTCAGAATAGCAGCTTTATTGCTAAGGAAAAACTGTGACATATACAAAACCTAGAAACTAGAAAGACAAAACTTAACCTGGGAAACTAAAAAACTCAAACACTAGAGAACTCAGAACTAGGAACCAGGAAACCCGAAACATGAGGAAACTTTCACAGCACATAGAGAGGAGTATTTCGCAACAACAAGCAGCAGAAGATTGAGGACTAAACTGCAAGAGGGGCACAGGAACCAAAATCTAAGAACTAGAAATCACAAACCAAGAAGAACTGGAGAGACAGAAATACAAAACAGAAACCAAAACACTCATCATAAACTATGATGAAATCAAAGATCAATAATAATAATACAAAAATCATAACACTGGGTCACTGACCAAGGACTGGGACATTCTGTCTCACTTTGCTACAGGTGGACTGCAGCAAAGCTTTAGACCAGGGGTCGGCAACCTTTCTGATGATGAGTGCCATTTAAAATTTCCTCAGACGTCAATGTGCCATAGGATTGCATTAGCAATAAATTTAAAAATGCTCCATGTCAGCAGTTACACACTATATAGAACAACTTTATAGAATTATATTTGTTCTCTGTCACAGATTAGTAGGCAGAGGACTCACTCGCAGGACTCTGAAGTTTAGAGAGAAGGTGAGGGTTTATTTGCAATGTGACACCAAGTGAGAATATATACATATATACAGTGGAACAGATAACACGGGGCTCCAGGGAGTAGGGCGGGGTCCGAAGGGAAGGTCCAAGACGGGGGTACACACACGCTCTTCTTCAACTTGATCCGTAACTCACTCCAAATGTCCACACCAAGAAGCTCACGCTCACTCACACACATCCACAGAAATCCAGACGGCAGGGAAGATGGGCAGGGAGTCTAGAAGGCCTGTACACAGAGAAAAAACAATGTCAGGAGGAAACTCTAGGAGATCAAAGGGAACACTTTCATGGGCTAGGCTACACTGACGCTAGGTAGTGTGACGATCCAGCGAGGAAGCAGCCTCTCT
>NW_006272358.1:90201-103020 GCF_000239395.1 Neolamprologus brichardi
AATTGAATTGAATTATTAAAATTAAAGTACAGATGAGTGGTAAACCCATGTTGTTGTCAGGGTCCTGGGGTTTTTTTGACCCTGTGTTTTGAGTTTTCTATGTTTTTGTCATTATGAATTCTGTATTAAGTCCTCAGTGTTAGTCTTTAGTTATTCTATACGGTCTAGTTTCTTGTGTTCCTTGTTTAGTAATTTTCCCTCTGTGTAGCTGATCCCTGTGTCTCCCTCTGTGTGTCTAAGTGGATATAGTGATGTGTAGTATGTGAGTATTAGAGACACAGCCCTGTGTCCCCACATACTGTGGGCATGCTGTGAGGTAGTCCAGTATCCACTGGGACATGTGGTGTTCCACTCCCGATAGCTCCAGCTATATATATATATTGGAAGCAGCATGGCCCCCCTCCCCCCTCCCCATGTTGACGGGTTGCGTGTGAGACTTTAAATAAACAAACTGTAAATTATACATTTTTAATTTTTATTGATCCCTTTACCCCTAGTCCTAAAGTGCATATGTATTTTCTTACTCTTCTTATATATGCCAGTCTACTAATGTAAAACCATGCCAGTTTAAAGGTATTGGTGGTATAACGTGTTATTGTTTTTTACTCTTCAGACTGTTTATCAAAAATGTTTTTTTATGCAAAATTTTAAGATTCACACGTAAACCACCAAAACACAAGGTTTCTTACCACTGATTTGACAGCACAGGCGAGTTTGCTTAGTTTTGTGCTTTAATTGTTAATTAATGACACTTTTTTATATATATAATTACAAAAGGTCATTTGTTAGTTAGTTTAATTTTGTTTTTTGTTTTTTTAATTTTCAGAAGTGAGGACAATGTTTAATGGTTGCTAAATTCCATATATATGTAATATATGTATATATGTAATTCCAAGTTCCAGAACATTTTTACCATTTTCACCTTCAGTTAAACACATTTAAATCATTATTACTGTTTTGTGTTTTATTTTATTTTCTCAAATATAAATGATGTTCACTCTCCCTATTCTCTGAAAAATCAATCAAGAACTAATAATCCACGAGACTGTTTTAAATTCAGCTCTAGTTCAATTTTTGTTGTGGACATTAAGAAGGAATTCTTGATTCGTGAATGTATCCACTCAGATTTGTTGGGAAGGTTTCCTTGGTGAGCCACACCAACCACTGCCTTTGTTTGCACTTTTTTCCACTAGGTGGCACTACAGCCGTAGGATGACCTACGCAGTTACCAGCTGCACAGTGCACCGTAAATATGATAAATAATGACAAATGAGACTTATTGTGTGTGTGAAAAAAACCTTGAACCAGTGCACCACAGAGAACAAATATTGCAGGAAATCATTTGTGTGTTCACACTCAGGACCAACAGCAGACACAATGAGCACTACAGAACACATCACACACAAGTGGAAATAATTCACTCACCCTTCAGAGTTATTAAATTCAGGTGTCCAATCATTCCATGTCCACAGGTTTATAAAATCAAGCACACAGGCATTTGCACTGTTCAACAAACATTTGTGAAAGAAGCCTGGAGAACTCCAGCGTGGTACTGTGATAGAATTCCACCTGTGCAACAAGTCCAGTCATGAAATTTCCTCACTATTAAATATTCCAAAATCAACTGTTAGCTATATTATAACAACGTGGAAGTGACTGGAAGTGACAATAAATCAGCCACGAAGTGATAGGGTACGTAAAATCACAGAGCGGATGCTGAGTGATGCATTAACTCAAGAACAGTGCGTAGAAAGTTTAGTGAAGACTTTTCGTGACTTTCATTCATCTACACCCAGGAGAAAATGATGCATCCTTTCTGTTTTTGGGGGATTGTCAAAAAAACTTTGAGGTTTGGTTTTTACCTGCTTTCTGCCACCTGCATCACACCATGGAGGTCTCTGATGATGACTGAAACTACATGGTGAAATTTAAGACTGCCTTCACAAAGGACCTATCCCAAGGTGTAGCTGCACTCAACCATCAATGGCTCACGATAGCTACTGTGCTTGACCCACACTTTAAGGATTTAAAGTGTCTTGCAAGTCGAGAGCGAGAAGAGGTTTGGACCAGCCTTGAGGCCCTGCTGCAGGAACAGTGTGAAGATGCCACCTCAAAGGAGCCAGCAAAGACAAACAGCCTCCTCCTCTCTTCATTGTCTTCAGACTCTGATTCACATGAGGAAGCCCTGTGTAAAAGGGCCCTGAGTTTGTACAAAGCAGAATCCACCATCAGCAAGACAGACTGCCCACTGCTGTGGTGGTCCAGTCAAGCAGGGACCCACCCACAGCTGTCTGTCCTTACTTGTAAGTATTTAATTAGTCCTGCCACTTCTGTCCCATGTGAGAGACTGTCCTTGCTTGCAGGTCAGATAGTAACAAAAAAGAGAGCTGCCTTGAGCTCTGAAAATGTGAAGAGGCTAGTTTGTCTAAGTAACTGGCTCAAAAAGATGTACCATAAATAAGCATGGAGGTATTTATTTTGAGTCCAATAGGTTTTTTATTTTTTGCACAAAAAATGTTTGATGAGCAGACTCTTTTAGCCTAACATACAAAATAATTTTGGCTAAGGTTACTCTGAGTTTAAAGGTGACGCTGTTCAAATAACCTTTTATGTTTCTGCCTTATTTTTTTAAGAAGAAAAACTGCACTTCATGTTGAATTTTGTATTATTATTATTTAAAGACAATACCATTTTGAACATGTACTTAAAGTACTTAAAATAGCACTTTATTTTTAAGTCTGTGCAATTTTGGCCAGGGATATTATTTTTTCTCTGTTTTGCATTGAAATGTAGTTTAAATGTTTTTTTCCTCCCATAAATTAAAAGAGCTGGAGTTCACAATATCCATGTGCATATCTATTATTTCATTCTGTCGCCCACTAAAACCCTTTTAAATTACAAAAACATTCACACTTTTTGGTAAATTTTCTTGTACGTTTAAATGTGATTAATCAAGATTAATTAATGACATAGCCGGAAATTTAATTAGATTCATTTTTAATCGAGGCCCACCCCTAGTTTCTAGGTTTTTAGATTAGGCATGTTTTATACAGTCCGATGTGTTTCTTTCCCCTTTCTCTCTTTCTGTTGCTTGATTTATTGACTTGTAGACCTTAGACAAGCACTCAGTTTGAGATTATACAAATCTGCTCACTCAGAATGAAAGCGAAATGAAATTGTGAGACAGTTTCACTGCACAATGAACAGGGGGCACTGAGGAATATATGTGCATTAAAATAGTGGATAGGAATGTAAAATAGTAAATGTTTATCAAATGACTGATTATTAGCTGTCCCAGTGAACCTCGTGATATGTCATGTCGCTTTTATTAACGACGGGAGGCACTTTTTTCTTTGCTTTTTTCACGCATACACCCTGTGAGATTATGGACCTTCCCGATTTAAGAGACTTGTTTTTTGAATTTTGGCGGCCATATGGCAACGTGGCACCGCCTGCAATCATATTTTCATTTTCTTTGATGGCATTTTTTTTTGTCGAGGATAAGGCAATCTATTTGCGTTCTGTATTATTATGGAGTTTTAAAATAACTCGTTGCTTTCACGTGAAACCGTTTACGATGGAGAGATGAGAGAGATGACGGCCACTGTCGCTGTTTGTTTAACACACCGACTAAGCTTCGACGGGAAGAAGCTGCCTTCAAGTCTAAAGGTAAGAACTTCTGGTCTGAAATCATGGAAGAAAAATATGAACGTTTAAAAATTACTTCTATACATAAAACACACACACACCCATTCTGTACCGGGACCGAGGCTTTTCACATCTTTCTCAAATTCTCTCAGTTTAGAAATTCATTTGATCTTTTGTTAGCAACCATCAGACTTTTCCCATGCAGTTTTAATTTATTTTTATGTAATTTATCTATCACTTGTTACAATAAATTGTGCCTGAAGTTGTGACTGATTGAAATGCTCACGGAAGTACGGAAGGCAGCATAGAGGAGTTTGATGGTTGTACCTTGGAATACCAACACAGTGCTTTATGATATTTATGCATACCGTTCAATACAATTCAATTTATGTGATATTTATTTTTCATTAAAAGAAAGGGGAAAAAGTAGACACGCTATTGTGTCTGATATTTGAGTAACATAAACTTTGATTTGTTCCTTGAGGCGGCAGGACTATACCATTGCATGGGGGAACACGCGCTGTTTTTCCGCATTTTAAAGTGATAATTCGCAATTTCTTGTTGAATAATAGTAATATTGTTATTATAATATGATATTTTTTTTCTTAGCGCGTGTTATTTATTTGTTAGTACATATGTTTTTGGATGGCTCCCGCAACGAATAATGTACCCGCAAGTTTAGCAATGCGCTTCAGTCTGGTGGAGAAGGGCAGAGTAAAATGTCTCCGCTTCGAACTGTACATTGCGTTTTTGGCTTTTTTATTTTTGGAGTCTTTGACGAAGGTAAGGAGAAAGTGTACATAAATTACACACATAGGTGTGTGGCAGTATGCGAGTTAGATATTTTTACACAACGACAGGTCACGTCTTTTAGTTTGTGGCAACAACTCGTCTAATGGCGGGTAGATCCGAAATATAACAATATTTCTAATACACCAGCTGCTGTTGATCACAAGCGGATATGCGCGTATATATGAAGAAAACAACACCCGAGCTCTCATTGTTGTTTTTGTTGCCAATTTGACATATTGGTTATTTATTCGCTTAAATCCAAAGTGATATTAAATATATGCCGTTTTATTCGAGTGATTGCTGTCATATTGAAGCGCCTTGAGGCGACTTTTGTTGTGATTTGGCGCTATATAAATAAAATTGAATTGAATTGAATTGATATTGATGTTGTCTTTAACTTTTGTTGAAAGGAAAACAGATTCCATATATTTTATTTAAAATGTTCATTTTGATAATTGAAAATAAAACTCGAGAAAATACTTCTTCTGGGTGGTCACGATGAGTCGCTGAAGTGTGCGGACATGTGGCTTATCGAACCTTCAGACAGTGTAGCTCGATAGCTGCCCATGCGCTTTCTCTAAGTCTCTAATAACATAAACACGTTACTTTTGGATAACTTTTCAGAGGGTGAAACTCAAATAATATCTGCCTCTCTCATTCCAAGTGCGAAGTGTTAATCTATTGGGAATGACAGATAAATGTAATCAGAATGAGTATGCAATGGTCACGCGAGATGAGAGATATGAGCGCGGTGCCTAAACTTTACCTGCGTCCTGTAACTGTCACTTGTTTTTCTTTTCTTTTTTTCTCATTTTTTTCTACAGTCTGTGTGAGGCTCCGTGAACATTTACAGAGCACTCTAGTCAAAGCTTTGAGCCACCCCCACCCCTCCCAGTTACAGGGGCGGTCCTAGCTTGTTTTGACTCAACGTATATATAAATATATATATATATACGTTGAGTCCCATTAACATTTTTGAGTTAATAGGACTCAAAAACGTCCGTTTAACTTTGTTAGCCGGACGTTTTTCCAATCCTTACTAATAAATGTTATCCAGGATACATGTAATACATAATACCTGCCATTATCCAATGACTCATCTGCTTACATTTATCTTTTGCTCGTTTCTCCTCCTCTTCTTTTCTCTTCTTTTCTAAACTGAGGTTCTGATGGCTGTAACCTTTTCTTGTCCATCTTCCATCAGTAATTTTTCACTCTAGTATCAAACACAAACATAGTGGGCTTGGATGGACTGACAATATTATGAATGAAATGGGCTTTATTTAGAAACAGCCTACTCCATGTGCGGCAAGCAGCAAGCAGCAGGTGCACCTCGCAAACGGAGGGCGCCCTTACTCCCCGCAAATGGACAATAGAAAACCTATCGGTGCCCATGCAATCCCAAAAATGCGCTGGCATGATCATGGGTGCAAGCAACTTTTTTTCCCGATGCCCATGCTTCCGCCCCCACCACGATGCCGCCCTGGGCAACGCCCCATGTCGCCCGTATCAAAAACATTTCCTTGATTTCCCTTTTTTCAGCATTAAATTTATTTAACTTTAAAATGTCGCGTTAAACCCACAGTAGCCTAAATTTTTCGTTTCCGTTATTCTTTTACATGTATTCCTACATTTTTGTGCGCTGAAATAAAAATAAATTTTTATTATTTATTTTTAAATATTTATTATTAAATTGTTATTAAAATAAAAATATATTTGTACAATTGTACAAATATATCTAAAACGCCACAGGGGAGCTAGGGGATCCATGTAAGGTCAAGGTGTCAAGGTGTAATTTTAAGGTTAGTTGACGGATTTGCAGTGCTTCCCATTTTTGTCAAATTATAGAAACAATAAAGAAAAGTGCAGTCATCTCTGCAACACTACAGACCACTTTCATGTAGTTTAATCTCTCAGATCTGTGATATCCAGTATTTGTCAAAATACTACAGTTAATGGGACTCAAAGACCGGATTTGTTTTGGATTAATGTACGAATCTTACAAGATACAGTGCTGACATTAATAAATACTTAGCGCTAGATGACGCACTGAAAATAAATAAAAAAAAAACAAAAAAACAATGGTGTGCGCATTTACGCAAACAATTCCGTCATCGTTAATGAGTCAGGATGTACGGGTAAATATGTCTTTTGTTCCTCAAAATACGTGTCAGTTGGTACACAGATTTCAGGTTCGCATGGAATCGAAATGAAGCATTTCTCTACTAGAAGAGCTGAATTCAGAATTTGCCAGAGAGCACTGTTAGCAGAGACGGGTCTTCCAGCAGAATCTGCATGAATACTGAAGATACTTATTATAATCACACGAGGAATAATCACACGTGGGGCATCGGCTTTCACCGGAACATTCACACCAATGTGACTTTGTTTACTGAACTCTCGCGTATACTCTGCAGCATAACAGGAAGCATCCTTTCAAAAATAAAATCACAACAGATGAACAGATGATACCTATTAACTAGCTCAACAAACACCTAAGTAGGAGAGATGTCATCAAAGGTAGAGAGAGGTGACTATAGAACGAATGAAAGAGAGGCTGATTAGGGAGGAGAGCAGCAGCATGTGAGAACTGATGAAGATGGTCAGACAGACTTTATGATTATAAATTTAGTCTGTCAGTTAATCAGTTTTTCTACTATTAATTTACAGTATAAAAAAGTTCTTCATCACAACTTTATGCAGCTCCGATAGTTGGCTAACTCACATCCGTGCTACCTTGATCTTGGCGTAATTTCTCCATGGAGCGTTTTGCTTCAGCTGGTTGGTTTCAGTGATGGTTGCATTAGGAATTGTCCGTAATGCTGCATTTACATCTTCTAGTATACCTTCACGCACTGTGTGCGTGTGTCTGTGTTGGAATTATGACATAATACTGAATGTGCCTCACATCTCAAACTGTATCTCCTACAGCTCTAACAGCAGTGATCCAAACACAGCAGACTGTGCTGGCAGCAGTGGGAGAAGATGCTGAATTCAGCTGTCAGCTCTTGGACACTAAAGACGTCGTTCAGGTCACATGGCAGAAAGTCACTACTGGGAAGAAGAATGTCGCCACCTACAGCAACTACTTTGGTCAGAGAGTGAATGATGGCTTTACAGATAAAGTTGGGTTTAAATACACTGGACTACAGAACTGCTCCATAGTCATCAGGAATGTAACGGATCAGGATGAAGGATGCTATCACTGTCTGTTTATCACTTATCCTGAAGGAGCTCTGACAGGTAGACCCTGCCTCCAAGTCTATGGTAAGAACTTCCTTCCTTTCCTTATTTAACGAACAACAAGTGCTTCAAACAAACATACTGGACATAAATGTGTTTGCAGCTGGTGTGTTTATAAGAACATGTTGATGATATTTGCTGATCCTTCACAGAGCTGCATGAACCTGTTGTTGATGTCAGAGAGTCAAACTCTACTGAAGAGTGGGTTGTTTCCTGTTCAGCCACTGGTCGACCTGCTCCCACTGTAACACTCAGTGTCTCACAACAAGACCTCAGCTTCTCACAGTACAACACTGTCAGTGTGTCCAACACCAACGCTACATTCACTGTCACCACTACAGCTGTGCTCTCAGGTTCACGTAAACACAGCACACAGGTGGGATGTGCAGCACGAGTGCTCTCTGCTCCTCACAGAGAGGTGATGGTGACGATTCCTCATGATGATGATGATGATGGTGAGAAGCTCTTTTGAAGTCACTGACTTATAAAATGATGACTACTGTTATTGTAATGCTTATGTTTCTTCTACCAGAGCTAGATGAGAAATCAGGATCTAATCCCAGGAATTTAGGTGTGTTAACATTTGTGTTTTTAAAGTAAGTTTTGTCATTGAGTCTATTGACTTTTGATAGTTGTTCAAATTATTATACTCTTCTTTCTGCTGTTTGTCTCGAAGGAACCGGGATTTTAGTCATTCTGTCGTCTGTGGTGTTGTTGGTGCTCTGTGCTGCTGCGGTCATCTTTTTCGGGTATAGAAAGAAATCTACTCGTCTTAAACGATGTTGTTTGTTTGTTTGTTTTTGTTTCAGCTGATAAATGTTTGCGCAGATTTAACTGTTCTTAAATCTGTTGTCTGTCACAGAGAGCTCATCTTCTGACTAATCAAACTCTGATGAACTTGTATTTGTTTTTTCTAAGCCATCCCTCCTTCCAGAATACTCTGACTTTGCAACCTTAAGAGTGACATGCTATATTTTTCTTTTTCTGGTGTTTGTAGATCTGGATCATCTTAATAGAGGTTTCAGCGATTACACCACGATCCACGACTTTGACCTTTACCAGCAAGAAATGTTTTGACAAATTGTTTCTACTGGTCCATCTTCTGTTTTTGTTTCTGGTCTTTTTTTTTTTTTTAACAAAATTTGAAAAGAAAAAAGAAAAACACTCACACACAAAGCATTCATTTTTACTCATGTTGCAGTTTCTATTTCAGTAGTTTCTGCTTTTATTTATCTATTTTTCTATTTATTCAATATTATGTTTTTGGCAGATTTTTTAACATTAAGCTACTTGAAACAAAAAAATGAGTAAAAATGAGCAGGAGTGACTAACCTGAAACTGTTCTTGTTATGTTCCCTCTGTGGTGTCAGTACACTAACAGGGCTTATACCGAATCAGACTGATACGCACGGTAGCTTCTTTACATGTTGACTTCTTCTTTATTGAGATAACACAGAAGTTACACACACACATAACTGGGCGTGGTGCCCCCTACTGGCGATGACTTGCATAGCACACCATAACTCTTGGTTCATACATAACAGTTCTCATCAATAATTTTGGCTGATCGATTAAATTGCTTTTATTGCAGTAATTCCTCCTAATACAAACAACCATAAAAACCTGAAGTTGCAAAAAACGGCCACTGGGGGTCTCGGCTTATTCATGGGGAGCATGTTGAGACATTTACTGGTCAATAAAACAATAGTCTCAGCTGAATTATGGACACGCACACACATACACTTACACTGATAAGCACGCACTCATCCCCCTCACTTTCCAAACGCCTTCGATGCTTGTTTCCTGCGGGGGAACACAGCAGGAAACAAGCATGTGTGCCACGCTGGAATGGTAGCGCTGTGCAGGGCGGCTGCTGTGTTTGCTTCGGATTACTCCTCACCCCCCACCCAGTCCTGTGGCTTGTAATGTCTTTCACAATGTTGTGCTGTGGACATTTATGTGCTTTTTGTGCAGAGGAGTTTTTCTGTTTCTTGTTCTCATGCTTTTTTTCCTCTTGTACTTTCCCACTGTAGTGTACATTTCAGTGTTTTTCTGTAACGCTACCGATCTCCGACTTGTATCCCCATGTAATGTCTGTGTTGTGTGTGTAAGGTCGGGGGGGGGAATAAAGCTTTGATTGATTGATTGATTGAATTTTTTTTTTTTTAAACATATCAACATATACATTGTTCAAACTTTAAATTACTCAGTGTTGGGATATTTGTCAACCTAATAAAACAATATCAACGATTTTTGTCAAGTATTGTGGGTATGACGGTTTATTCTCATGGTAAATGTGCAATCAACACTGTGCTCCTTATTAAAGATGTGTGTAGTAAATGTCATCAGCTTTTCACCTGAAAGTCTATAAAACTTTTAAGATTTTGTAAGTTCTCTGTGTCATACTGAACCTTCTGAAAGAAAGTTTCCATGTAGTCCTGAAGATTTGCGTCTTGGTTAATATCAGATTTCCACCACAAATTTTTTAGAAAACGTGATCGGATGGAAGTTTTTGATTATCTGATTGTAAAGAATTGGAACACAAGAATGAAAATCATTTAAACAGTTCACACATGTACATATGCACTGTCACCACTACAGCTGTGCTCTCAGGTTCACGTGAACACAGCACACAGGTGGGATGTGCAGCACGAGTGCTCTCTGCTCCTCAGAGAGAGGTGATGGTGATGATTCCTGATGATGTTGATAATGAGGAACTCTTTCACTGATTTATAAAATGATGATTTCTCTGTGATTCTTGATATTAGGTTGAAACCATTGCATTCGTGTGGGTTTGGCTCTTTCTTGCCGAGTGAGCCCACTAGATGGCACTACAGCGTCAGTGCACAGGACATTTCCTTGTTTCCACTTATCGCCAGAACTTGCTCGCTGTGTTTGAGGAAAACTTGCAACACTGCTCTGTGATTTAGTGGAGAAAGTATGTTTTTCGCCTTTCGCTTTATGTCAGCTGGGTTACGACTGCGACTATGAACTGGAAAATGGGAAGCCGATGGATGGATGATAATGCAGGGTTTCACTTGTGTACAGTGCTGTAACATGAAGATGTAAACTAACTGAAGTCCAGTGAAGGCGTTTACTGTGGACTCCGGTATGAAGCCAGTTTCATTCAACCTCATCAGATTTAGATCGACATGTAAGTAATTTGCAGATGTTCGGTGATCCATGCACAGCAAAATCTCCCGCGTTAAATTAACACTAGAGAGTGTCTATATGGGTCCACTCCTCTGAGTGTTAAATATAACACTGTTGAGTGTTAAATAAACACTTTTGACAGTGTTATATTTTTAAAGGTAACCTAGTCAGTTTTGAACATTAACAATGACTAATACTGAGCAGTGCTGATTTTCTGACACTGGAATATTTCTAACATTTTGAGTTATTTTCCAGTGTTAGAAAATCAGCACCGTTGGTCATTATTTATCTTCAAAACTGACTAGGTTACCTTTAAAAATATAACACTGTCAAAAGTGTTCATTTAACACTCAGTGGAGTGAACCCATGTAGATATTCTCTAGTGTTAATTTAACACTGGAGATTTAGCTGTGTGGGGAGTGGCTACAGCGCATGCGGCAGTTTTCTGCGATCTGCCAGATTGGTGTCATCTATCGACTGTACCATTATAATAAAAGGGGGGCAAAATGGCGACACGTGCCTTTACATCGCACTTTAAAGTGATAATTCTCGATTATTTTTTGTTATTTGTCTCACTATATGATCATGTTCACATGTATTATTTTATGATTCTTTTTAGCTAACCTGTTAAACGTTTATATGCATCAGACCAGCTGACTGTTTACCCGTAACTGTAGTAGCCTAGCCCGAAGCCAGACAAAGAGTCAGCCTGAATGAATTAAGTTTATATAAAATGTCCTTTTTTGGAGTTTTGCTTTATGTTGTTGCTGTTTTTATTTCTGGAGCCTTTGAAAAGGGTGAGAAGAGACTGCATGTTAATGCTTATAATATATGAGTTTGACCTTTTTATACAGTAAAAAGTAGTTTATTTTGTTCCCTCATAAGAAAATGACTCGTTTCAGTTGTGGTGGTGGGAGAGGTCGCTAAGGTGAAGTAACCATTTTGATAATGTTGTGATACAGGTACAACCACAGGCAGCATAAAAGAGTGTTTTCTGTGGGTGTACCTGAGTATTTAGTCGTTACTATCATCAGGGGTGTGTGGATGATCTAGCTGTATGCAGGAAAGGCACTTCAGCTATTGTTCTGTGAATTATTCATATCAATTCTCATTTAAATGAGCAAATACAATAATTTATAGTTTGAAAAATATAATAACTACATTATTAAAAATATATTTTAGATGAACATAAAAAAAGTAAAATTTAGGTTTTTTTTCTCTGCACTTACGATTCCAGGGTTCTGGCTTTAGCTACTTTGTAATCACTTTTTACTCAAGAAACATCAATTGCTGGGAACTCAAAGAGTATAAAAAGCTACCAGGCTCACTGTTAAGGACAAAACAACAGTCCTCATCACTCAGGAGTTCCTATTTCTCCACCCTGCAATGATTTAAAGAGGGATTTATAGACGTGCACAGCTTGATCCACTGCCCTCCATTCGTGGCTGTAATCACAGACTGCAGTAAAATCATCAGTGTCTTTAGACTCAGCCCAAACAGCCGCCCCAGTGGTCAGTCATTTTCTCCCCATCTATAGAACAAATTACAGACTAAGAAGACACATTCTGAAATTTTCCAATGTACTTAACGTTCATGGAAATGATGGTGATGGGTCAACACAAACCTGTCTTTGTTTCTCCTGCATTCTCTGGCATAATTCAGTGAAAGCCTGTTTATACAGACAGTTCTGAATCTTATGACTCTAATATGCCCTGTGAGTTAATACTTGCCTTTTTTCCAACACAGAAAGGCAACTGTTGCAAACAGGGTAGTGATCTGTACACAAGTGTGTGCTACTATGCTTGTGTTTGTGGGGTTTATAGAAAAATAACCTCACTGCAATGTCAGGTGACCCCATAGCACCACATAGGAGAGACCTGGTATAGTTTGATAGTGATAGTGATATGTTTTATTGATTAGCATTTAAATATCTCAGTGAAGACAGAACAAAGATTTACCACAAAGCAAGAAAGCATGAGACAA
>NW_006272360.1:10247-22057 GCF_000239395.1 Neolamprologus brichardi
TGCGTAGAGGTGAGCCCGACTATATCTAGCCGGTACCTCTCAACCTCACGCACTAACTCAGGCTCCTTCCCCACCAGAGAGGTGACATTCCATCTCCCTATTGCCAGTCTTGGCGGCCGGGGATCAGTCCGCCAGGGCCTCTGCTCCTGGCCGCCGCTCGGCACACTCTGTCAGAATAGACATTAAGCCTATATATAATACGAGATGGGCCAAGTGCAAGTGTATAGTTGACAGTACTGTTTTCTTATTCTGCTAGTAAGTCTATAAGTCTGTTTTATCCTAAAGATGAGTAGGTGGAGCTGTGTTGACCATCCAGACAACTTTTGCTATATTAGATATATTTGTGGTAAATACACCACCTGTGATCAGCGCAAAAACCTGACAAAGAGAGTGAAAAAAGTATTATTTCAGGTGTAAAATTGGAGATCAAGACAAAAACTGGGCTCCTCACAGCTGCTGCACTGTGTGCTACTCTGGCAACACACAGTGGCTCAATGGCAAGAGAAAGGCAATGTCATTTGCTGAAAATGACATTTGTTTCTATACTGATGTGAATGGTCTTATGCTGGAGCTAGATTGTGACTATGTACCTGAGCAGTGGAGATTATTTATAGACTCTGGCAAAGCTAGCTTGAATGTTGCATTGCTGCACAATGGCAATGAAAAACCTTCTTTTCCTCTGCTCATGCTGTGGGAATGAAAGAGACATACAAGTCAATGGAACTCTCTGTATCTATTATTATAGGATATAGTGTACAATATAAAGCACCTTTAGGTGACTATTGTTGTGATTTGGTGCTATATAAATAAAATTGAATTGAACTCATTTTGAAGTTGGATCAACTATTCAAATCATAACTGGAACAATTGTGGTGATCTGAAGGTTGTGGCACTGTTGTTGGGTCTACAGTTGGGGTACACAAAACACATGTGCTTTCGTGCCTATGATAATAGCAATCATTACAAGGGAAGCATGGGCCATCCAGAGTTAAGTACACTGTTGGCTGATACAATGTGGTATATGCATCACTGGTTGGTCAACTGAAAGTGTACCTTCCAACACCTCACATTAAACTGGGCCTAATGAAAAACCTTGTTGTGGCAATGGATAGTAAAGGAAATGGTTTCCAGTATCTGAAGGATAGGTTTGGAGAAACCAAAATGGATGCCAAGCTGAAAGCAGTATTTTTTGTTCATCCTGAAATCCGTCAAATGATGTGTTATGACACATTCAGATCCAAACTGAACAAACTTGAACTCCCTGCTTGGGATGCATTTGTGCTAGTTGTGCAAAACTTTCCTTTCAACCATCGGGCTGAAAACGATGCTGAACTTGTAAGCAACATGTTAGCAGAATATCAGCAACTCGGCTGCCGGATGAAAATCAAAATGTATTTCTTGCATTCTCATCTGGATTTTTTACCTCCAAATTTGGGTGATGTGAGTGATGAAAATGGAGAATGATTCCACCAGCATATTGTCACCATGGAGACAAGATATCAAGGCCACTTCAAACCCAACATGTTGGAACGACACTCACAAGTACAAAAGGAAGTGCCTAAAGCACTTTTGAACTGTGTATTGACATTGCATAAAGACTCAAGTGAACTTTTTTATTTACACCTTTGTTAATGTGAACAAGTTTTTGTAATCTCTAACAGTTTTGAAGCAAAATGTAGTTATGTACAGTGGCTGTATAAAGAATATAAAATCAGTTTCTCGTGTCTGTATGAATAGCCAAGGATACTGTGTATAACTTCAGAACCTGATGTCATAGGCAGAATCCAACTATAGATTTGGACTCAGCACACTCAATTAAGTATAAGACACATGGAATACCACAAATAGCAGAAAGAATATTTTGTTCTGTGATTCTGTGTAATGTCTAATCAAAGAAATCACTGAGTCAATCCATTTAAAAAAAGATAAAGCTATGAGCACATATTTACTTACAGAGCTTTGTTGGAGGCTTTGACCACTGGCAGCAGCCTCAGAAGAGCCTCCTCTGAAGCAGAGAATTTATGCAGATCAAACACATCCAGATCTTTTTCTGATGACAGTAAGATGAAGACCAGAGCTGACCACTGAGCAGGAGACAGTTCATCTGTGGAGAGACTTCCTGAACTCAGGGACTGTTGGATCTCGTCCACTAGGGAACAATCATTCATTTCATTCAAACAGTGGAACAGATTGATGCTTTTCTCTGCAGACAGATTGTCACTGAGTTTCTTTTTAATGTAACCAACTGTTTCCGGATTGATCTGTGAGTCACTTCCTGTCTGCGTGAGCAGACCTCGTAGGAGAGTCTGATTGGTCTGCAGTGAAAGACCCAGGAGAAAGCGGAGGAACAAGTCCAGGTGCCCATTCGGACTCTGTAAGGCCTTGTCCACAGCACTCTGATAAAAGACATTTGGTTTATTTTTTCCTTTAAATATTTTAAATAACTGAGATTTTTGTTCTTCCAGAAGATTGAGTCCAGAGTTGATGAAGGTCAAATGGACATGAAGAGCAGCCAGAAACTCCTGAACACTCAGATGGATGAAGCAGAACACCTTGTCCTGATACAAACCTCTCTCCTCTTTAAAGATCTGTGTGAACACTCCTGAGTACACTGAGGCTGCTCTGATATCGATGCCACACTCTGTCAGGTCTGATTCATAGAAGATCAGGTTTCCTTTCTGCAGCTGATCAAAAGCCAGTTTTCCTAGAGACTCAATCATCTTCCTGCTCTCTGGACTCCAGTGTGGATCTGTCTCAGCTCCTCCATCATACTTGACCTTCTTCACTTTAACCTGAACCACCAGGAAGTAGATGTACATCTCAGTCAGGGTCTTGGGCAGCTCTCCTCTCTCTCTGGTTTCCAGCACATCCTCCATAACTGTAGCAGTGATCCAGCAGAAGACTGGGATGTAACACATGATGTGGAGGCTTCGTGATGTCTTGATGTGGGAGATGATCCTGCTGGCCTGCTCCTCATCTCTGAATCTCTTCCTGAAGTACTCCTCCTTCTGTGGGTCAGTGAACCCTCTGATCTCTGTCACCATGCAAACACAGTTGCGGGGGATCTGATTGGCTGCTGCAGGTCGTGTGGTTATCCAGAGGTGAGCAGAGGGAAGCAGTTTCCCCCTGATGAGATTTATCAGCAGCACATCCACTGAGGTGGACTTTCTAGGGTCAGTTAGGATTGTAGTTTTGTGGAAGTCCAGAGGAAGTCTACACTCATCCAGACCATCAAAGATGAACACAACCTGGAAGTCTTCAAAGCTCCAGATTCCTGCTTCTTTGGCTTCAGTAAAGAAGTGATGAACAAGTTCCACCAAGCTGAACTTTTCATCTTTCAGCACATTCAGCTCTCTGAAAGTGAATGGAAATATGAACTGGATGTCCTGGTTGGCTTTGTCTTCAGCCCAGTCCAGGGTGTATTTCTGTGTTAAGACTGTTTTCCCAATGCCAGCCACTCCCTTTGTCAGCACTGTTCTGATTTGTTCATCTCTTCCCGTTAAGTCTTTAAAGATGTCTTCTTCTCTGATTGTTGTTTCTGGTCTGTCTGGTTTCCTGGATGCTGTTTCAATCTGTCTGACCTCGTGTTTTTTATTGACCTCTGCAATCTCTCCCTGTGTGATGTAGAGCCCTGTGTATATCTGATTCAGGGGGGTTTTGTTTAATATTACTGAAATTCCCTCAACCACACACTGGAACTTCTTCTTCAGATGAGATTTCAGTTTGGACTGACCCCTTTCCAGAGCCTCTAAATGAAAACAACAAAATAAAAGATAAGAGATATTAGCATTATAAATGTGATGTGGAATTGTTTACACAGAATAAAGAAATGTAACTGCGCCCTCTCCTGCATTTTGACATTACTTTTCTTTCAGATCTTTTTCTGATGTATAATTTTTTTTATTTTAAATAATTTGACAAAACCCTATCTAATGTTCTTGTGCACTTGAGGAAAAAAATAATTCTGTCAAGTTTTCAAAACTTTGACCTCAGTGACATCATCTCGGAGTCCTAAGTTAGTGCTGCTTTCACTTTTAAAAATCATTTAAATCTCTTGAGTTCACTATTGGATGATTCACCCTCCACATCTTCTCGAGCTCTTCTCTGAGCGATTGGTACTTCTCCAGCTTCTTGTGTTCCTTCTTCCTGATGTTGCTGTCATTCGGAACTGCTACATCTATCACTATGGCCGTCTTCTACCAGAGTTTTGTCCATCTATATCTGGAAGTCCCACAGGATCTTAGCTCGGTCATTCTCCACCATCCCTGGGGATATCTCCCATTTTGACCTCGGGACTTCCAGGCCATACTTGTCACAGATGTTTCTGTACACTATGCCGGCCACTTGGTTATGTCGTTCCATGTATGCCTTGCCTGCTAGCATCTTACACCCTGCTATTATGTGCTGGATTGTCTCAGGGGCATCTTTACACAGCCTGCACCTTGGGTCTTGCCTGCTGTGAATGACCCCAGCCTCTATGGATCTTGTGCTCAGAGCTTTTTCCTGTGCTGCCATGATTCGTACCTCTGTGGTGTCTTTCAGTCCAGCTTTGTCCAGTCACTGGTAGGATTTCTGGATGTCAGCCACCTTCTCTATCTATGCAGGGGCTTGTCCTTCCATGATGGTTCCTCCTCGTCTTCCTCTTTCTTGAGTTTCTGCTGCTTGAGGTATTCACTGAGCATGCGGTCGGTACTGACGCTAACCAGTCCCCGGCCTCCTTCCTTCCACTTGGCATATTGCCTTGGCATACAGCCTCAGGGTGCTGGACTTGGGGGGAAACCCTCTATGCATGGTCACGAGCGTCCTCATCTTGATGTCGGTGACTTCTATCTCCTTTTTAAGCCAGCGTATTATCTCAGCAGAGGTACCTGATCATGGGCAGGGCGTAAGCGTTGCGGATAAGTGGAAGAAAATGGATGGATGGATAGTTTAATGTATCTTGATGAGTATCATACGTTGCTTTAGATGAGTTTCATAGAGCTACTCTATAACTATAATAATTGTCAAAAGTATTAGGCAAATCCTATACTAGGTTCAGCTAGATTGTTTAGATCAATTTTGGATTACATAGTTAGATAACAAGCTAGTAATTTTGGAATAATAATAATTTGAATAGCGTAATAATTCAGTCATTAGAACTGTAGGGATATCATGCTGGAACACATAACGTCATAATAATTTACAATGGTAAAACACTGGAAAGTGTATAAAGCACCTGATTGGTAACAGTTCTAAAAACACATTTCAAAAATTTTAAAATACATACAAATAAAAAAAAAGTAATTAAATTAACATGAGAGTGACTAAACAGACCTTTGTTACACAGATGTGTGGCCTCACCTTTCTTTACAGATGATGATCGATGCAGTTCAGAGAAGAGAACTGGATCTAGTTTCTGAAGATGGTTGATCATTATCCTGCAGGCTTTGTTTCCTTTTTTCCTAACTGTGTCAACAAAGCACCGAGCCTTATTTGCTCTGGATTTGTTTTCTTCTATTATTGATTCTTTTTCCAAATCATCTAAAATGGCATCACTAACAAGGGCTTCAAGGAGCTGTGTAAGGATTTCTGTTGACACCCTCCTCACAAATTCTCTCCGCAACATGAGAAGCTCATCTAAATGAAGAAAAAATAAACACAAACATCTATCTTAGTAAACTTAACACTTTTAGGAAGATGTGCCAATAGATTAAGATTGATAGATTTCACATGTGAGTGAATTCCGATGACTTTATATTTGAATCTAAAAGTCCCATAAACTCCCAAGATGGAAAGTATAAGCACAGTGTTGTGCCATTTCTTCAAGTACCTGAAATCTATTGTTATCTAAGGGAGGTCATTTCCAAGGCTCTTATTCTTATACTCCCTGCTTATTGCCCATAAAACTGCACAATGGACATCCTGCTGGGCAGGCTGTTTCCATCTAGACAGAACCTGACTCATAGACCCAGACAAAGGTTTGTAACTGTGTCTCGGTCTGCTGCAGTAGAAATGCTAAACATATAAATTAGAAACAGCTACATTGATTTACGAGATTTGTTAACTTCTTGCAGTGAGTTTTTGCTTCAGTGTAGCCTAGTGTTTAGTTGCTCTCCGCGCACTTTCATTGAGGACGTGACGTCTCTTACCTGATCAGCAAATTGCAGGAGCGAGTCCTGAGGTGGGCAGTGATGGGTGTTGACCCATTCCTTGCCGTTCTACTCCTATGACATGTTTTTAGGTCAGTTTAAAACAACGTTTGCTTAACCTGTTTCTGAGAATGGTTCAGTTCGAAAATTGCTAACCCTTCGTCAGGATCAGTGAAGTATAGCAGCGGAGGTGGGCTGGCCAGATCAAGCGTAACAGGGGGTATTTCTCCGTTGAATGAGACTATGACAGATCAGCTCACCACCCGTGATGAGCCTGCTTCAGGTTAGGAAAAGGAAAGGGTTAGGGAACTTTTCCAAGTTTGCTCATGTTAGTTCCACACACAGTTCAGCACCACACTGGAACCCATGCAAATTGGCTGGTCCCAGTTGTCCCCGGAGGAGAGGGAGTGACTTTTTCTCTTGTGGATCTTATCTGTCATCAACCCAGCTAATCAGCCCACATAGCAAAATTAGTATGGCCCGGATCAGGCCCACACAATGTGCTTACACATACCGCAAAGAATGACGGACCTTTGGTGGCCCAGACCTGGTTCGCCAGAGATGGCCCACACATGGGCCAGCAGAAGGCCAGTTGCATGCACACTGCTGGCCCTGTGCTGTCCCAGAACAGTTTCAGCTCTGACCCCAGATATCAGCCTAATGTGTACCTTAATCAAGCCATGTAATAACAACATGTGCCAGAACATTCAAAAGTAACATGACAAAACTGTTCAGACAGTGAATATACTGATTCTTATTTAACACTTTACTACTCTCCCCGATTGTGCTCTCTACAACAAGCCACATTCACCCAATCACACACTTTCTCTTAACTGAGTGCTTCCTAACTACATTAATACATATTCACACTCTCGACATGCAGACTGGAGGAGCCAGGGATCGAACCACTAACCTTCCGATCAGTAGGTGACCTGCTCTACTGCCTGAGCTACAGCCAACCAGTGGTAAACATGAACCGTTAGTAGGTTTTGGATAAAGTGTAAAGTCACAAACCTGTCAAACCTGCATTTGAAACATTGGCTACCACAGCAGTATAGTATTGCAACATGGCATTTGGGTCTTCTAACTAAAATAGGAAAATAGGAACATAAACAGTGCCGTCATTGCCAGATCTGGTTGACATACACTCTGCCATGACACCAGTCAGTCAGAAGTGCCAGCTTGTTGCCAGATCTGGGCCAAACCTGTTTTCTGTAGGCCTGGGCCATATAAACCAAACCACAATTGAGCCAGATGTGGCATGCCATCACATAGACAGTGCCATCTATGCCAGGCCTGGCCCATATCTTTACAACATACGTCTTATCATGCCAGAAGTCAGCCAGCATTGCCGGCTTGATACCAGATCCGGGCCAGACCTGCTTGTTACGTGGGAGTGACGTCAAGCTCTTATAAATTGTGGTTCTGAGCAAAATCTAATAAATGTTGAAATTCCAAAACGATTAGATATTCTAGATATTCCCCTCATGCCATTAGACGCCCCCTCCACACACACACACACCACACCAATTGCCTAGCTTCAGCGTGCACCCTGAGCACCTTGTGGAAGGCACAGAACAACCATTTATAGTCTGGACTGATCACAAGAACTTGACTTACTTACAGAATGCTACAAGATTAAATGCTCAACAAGCCTTGCTATTCTTTGCTCCTTTAACGTCTAAATCTTTTACCGTCCAGGTTCTAGGAATGTAACGCCAAATGCTCTCCCCCGCCAGTTTGACTCTGACTTGAATCACTCAGAGTTACCTCTTATACTTCCGGTCAGCTGCAGGATTGGGGCAGTCTCATGGGACGTGGAGGATCCATTCATTGTGCACTTCAAATGGAAACAGATCTTGGGTCTGGCAGACCGGTGCTATATACCCGCGATGGTTCGTTCAAAGGTCCTTGAATGGATTCACACCTCCAAGTTCGCCTGCCACCAAGGCAGAGGTAGGACTTCCACTTTGATTAAAAAATAATTTTGTTGGGAGACATTGGACAGGTACATCAGGGAGTATGTGGCCACTTGTACTGTGTGTGCGAGGAACAAGTCACATAGCGTCACAAGCGTCTTGCAGGACTGTTGCAGCCATTACCCAAACCAAATGGCCCATGGTCCCATATCACATTGGATTTTGTCACAGGACTCCTGGTTTCTGCAGGAAAAACTGCCATAATCACCATTGTAGATAGATTCTCAAAGATTCCCCACAGCCTCCTGGTGCAGGTGGAACACATCTTCAAACTCCATGGGATCCCTGCAGAAATAGTGTCTGATAGGGGTCCACAATTTTCATCTCAGGTTTGGAAGGCCTTTTGCACAGCCTTGAGGGCTAAGCCCTGCCTAAGGTCTGATTATCATCCACAGACTAATGGACAAACTAAACACCTTAATTAAGAGCTTGAGACCACACTGTGTAACCACCCATTACCCTGCCACCTGGGCCGCTTCTCTCTGGGTTGAATATACTCACAAAACTCTTGCCGTCTATGGCACAGCCTTGTTCCCATTCAAAGCATTCATAGGTTATCAGCCGCTGCTTTTTCCTCAGCAAGAAACTGAGCTCACCATTCCATCCATCCAACACCACCTGCAATGTTGCCATGGTTTCCTACAGTGGACCTTTTAAGGTAGACAGAGTAATTAGCCATACGGCGATCAAGCTAACACTCCCTCCATTGTTACGGGTTCACACTTTTTTCCATGTCTCTCATGTTAAACCGGTGCTCTCAAGCCCTCTGTGCCCTCCTTCCAACGCCCCACCTTCCCCCTAGCTTATCATTGGACACCCAGCCTACTCGATCTTCAGCTAACCTGTGTTAGTATTAGGCTGCCAAAGCTTTCTTGTCTTTTGTCATAGTTAATATTCTTGTTTACCTTGTGTTTTCTCTGCTTCCAGTAATCTGCCTGTTCACCTCGTTCATCTCTTAACTATACTGACATTTACTAGGACACTGGTCTTCTTGGCAAATTAAGTTCAGTTCATGCCCCGCTTTTCTCATCACTCCACCTGCCTGCCTTCCTCTCACAGCAATTGGGATTCATTGGATCACTTCATATGGAAAAATACCAACTGGAGACTCACCCGGACCTTTTGGACTACCTTTCCCCCTCCCCGCCATCCTCCACCTGCTATGAGTGAGACATTTTAACTCCTAACACTGTTTTCCCCGATAAACTACTGGAACTCTCACTTCACGGACAATAAAATCTGAACTGCACCATAGCTTCCAATTTATGCTTCATGCCTTTTTCAAGGCTCATGTTTGTGCCAAAGTTCACAGTTTATGCTTGTTTGTTCACAGCTCATGCTTGTGCCATAGTTCATAGTTTATGTTTGTTATATCACAGCCTGTAAATAATACTCAGTATCACGTCTATCAGTGCTTCCATCTGTGTCTGCCTTTGGGTTCATTGGCCAGCACGGACTGTTGGCATTCATGTGTTAGTGATAAAATCTGTCAACCTTAGTCTCAGCACTTAGGTCCTCGGGTTATATGAATATAAGAAAAAGTGATCAAGCTTTTGCTCACTATATTGAATCATGAATGAATGATTTAATAAAATTTTAATCTACAAATTTAATCTACATCCAAATGTCCATATCAACTTGTGTCTTGTGGGATTAGAGAGTCACTGAGCAGTAAAGGATTTGTCCTTTGTTGGTTATGATAATGTTTAACAGTGTAGTTGTAGCAGATGTTGACTCTTACCTTCTGATGAAACTGATGAAGCTCCTTGGGATGAGAGATTTCCTGCTGGAGGAAGGCACATCTTGAATTACAAAACTGCCATTTGAGAGTGAAAATATTTTAGGCTTCAAAGCCATTTGCAGTGGGAAAAAAAGTATTGAATTCATAATCAATTTTCTTAGTAAATATATTTATAAAGGTGCCACTGACATCAAATTCCCAGCAGATATCAGTAACCCTTCCAATCCACACATGCAAAGAAGCATAGATGTCTATGAATTAAGCTATGTGTAATACTGAGAAATAACAATGGGAAAAAGTGTTAAACACATGAGGAAAGGGTGGTGCAAAAGGGCATGGAAAGTCATGGCACCAACTGAGGCTGCAGATATAGCCATGCCATAAGGAAAATCAGTGAAAGTACACCCATCAGGGACAAGAGGAGAAAAAAGAACTCTACTCAAACTGGGAAACTAAATGAGAGACCAGTTTGACGACAGTAAAAAAACACCTCAGCACAAAAAAGCACATGAATATTCCCATGTACACTATGTAAGCATGTGACATGCATTTCGGATGGGTGAGGGTGAGTGAATGTGTATCTGTGTCAGTGTACTTGCTTGTGTGTGTGTCCTGTTTTCAGCTTGAGAGTGTCCTTTCACCCAGTTAAGCGGAAGACAACAGTCCGCAGGCTACGGAGGTGGGCTTGAAAGGATATGGGCAAAAGTGTCAAACAGTCCCGTTATCAAGGAGAATTTTTGATGTTCCCATCAGCCTTGGCCTTCGAGCCAAATGAGATGAAGATAATGGCTATTTGGGTTAGCACGAACAGACTGCATCTGAAATTTACAGTTGTTCTTAATGACCATCACTGGTCACCAGGTGTATCAATTTCCCATTGAAGAGCAATAAGATTCTCCAAGATCTTTCCCATATTGCGTTTAATAAGAACAGGCTGAGTACTCATGGCTCTCACCATTGCTTCGATCATAGGGGCCAGCCTTGTGGGGTTTTGAACAGCTGTAGTCGCTTTCTTCAGTAAGCCAGGGCCAAGTCAGCTCCGATCAGCAAGAACCCTGTTATCGTGGTTCCAAATAGGTAGATGTCTTCAATGTCTTCAATTGACAGTCCCACCAGGCACACGACGAGCCAGTTCTACCATCCATTCATTGTTTATCCGGCAGGGAAAGTCGCTCCAGGATAGTTGGGCTCTCCTGAACTCAGGCTTCTCGTTGAGAGGAGAGCGTCAATTGCATTTAGAGAACAGTTGATGAAATCCATGATTCTTGTTTAGGTTTTAGAGAACAGGACTGAGAGGCTCTTCTGGGGCTAGAGATAGACACGACTAGACATAAGACATAAGTAGCCAAGCAGTAAAGATAAGGGAGGGAGAGAGATGCATCTGCCCCCATCAGAGCCAAAGCAAGAAGGGAGAATGAATAGAAAATATGTACCAAAACATTTGTGATAGAAATCTGGTGCTACCTATCAGAATGAATAAGATTAAATGAGAGCGAATATTTCAGCAAGACAATGATTTCTCAATTTGTTTCTCAGAGAGAAAATAAAGCTGCCAGCCTGACTGAATCCAACCAAACCAACGGAAAATCTATGGAAAGAACTAAAGTTCAGAGTTCATAGAAGAGGCCCACGGAACCTTTAGGATTTTAAGACTGTTTGAGTGGAAGCCAAAATCCTAACTGAGCTTTGCATGTGACTAGTTTCTCCATAGAGCAGGGACCTTGAAGCTTGAACCTTGAAGCAGGCACCAACAAAGGCTTTTGTATAAAGTATTAAACAAATTTTGGTATGTAAGTTCAATATGTTTTCCCTGTGTCATTTCTCATTCTTACAAATAACTTAATTAATGTCAATAACTCTTTAATCAGAATCAGAATCAGAATCGTGTTTATTGGCCAAGTATATGTGCAGACACATACAAGGAATTTGGTTCCGGTAGATGGAGGCTCTCAAGCACAGCAA
>NW_006272360.1:23801-34689 GCF_000239395.1 Neolamprologus brichardi
TCCTCTCTGTCCTCACACTGATCCATGCTGCTCAATTCACATCAGCTCACACACACTTTCTACCTTCACCTGCAGAGGAAACACAAATCATTCATGTGCACATCAACTGAAATCCTCCTTTCCATCATGTGTGCTGTCCAAATATCAGCTGCTTCTTTCCTGCTTCATCTCAGCTGAATGCAGTCAGACAGCAGTGTGAGGCAGAGGAAGCTGCCATCAGCTGCTCTACTTCTACTATGAGTCCACTAGATGGAGGTATGAAGCACACACGATGCATTCACTGACACACACTGATTCACTGTGACTGGAAGCTTCAGTCAATTCAACACGTGTGAACCACATTTTCAAACATTTCAGCTGATCACTGATTCAAAGAGGATCAGCAGAGTTAAAAACTTCACGCTAATTATTCCTGCTGAGTTTGCAGAGAACTGCACACACACTGATTTACTGTTTTGGAAACTAGAGACACGTTTTTAAGTAAAGGTTTAACTACAGCTGGCTTGAAGGGCTGTGGTACATAGCCGATTATTAGAGATAATTGATAATATTTAAGATTGAAGCATTAATTAATGCCAGGACTTCTTTGAGCAGTCTTGTAGGAAGACTGCTCCATCATTACTCACAGGAACCAACCTGGACCTCCACCCAGGTCTAAATGTCAGCCCATCGGTTTTAAAGCCCAGTCTCTGTCTGCTGCAGAGAGGTGAGCTGTTAGTATTTCTTTAGGTTTTAACAGTCTTACCGCTGCTCTGTCATATTACCATTTTTTTCTGTATTTCTCCTCTCATGTTTTTAAAGATCAAAGACACATTGATGGTTTGGAGGAAGCAATTATTGAAGTTAACTCAGAAAGATCCATCAGACAGAGTCTAAACAATTATCTACACTGTCTATCGGCTTTAAAGATGGCGCGGCCACATCCAGACACCTTCCTGACTGCTCCGCTCAGACTATGCACTTTTTTAGGTGTTTACTTATTTTTAGCTCTGGTTTACATCCCAAAATCCTCTAGTTTCATAGTCTACAACAGCAGATCACTTATAAACATCGGTGACAAGGTTACACATTTAATCTTGGACAGTTTTAATCTTGGACACGCTGGCCAATGTACAATCACTGGAGAACAAGCTCAATGACCTAAGAGATGTAGACTGGGACATGTTCAGAGCATGCACAGTTGACAGCAACGAGTTTATGGAAGAAGCAGCATGCTTCGTCAACATGCTAGCGGAGGAGATTATCCCCACTGCGAGAGTCACCCCATTCCCAAAACAGAAACCGTGGGTGGACAGATCGATCCGCGCTGCAGTGAACACCAGGACCGCCACCTACAATGCCTACAGAGCGCTCAAAAGATCTACCATCATCCCTGTGCCCAAGAACAGCAAACCCTCATCCCTGTGCTCAAGAACAGCAAACCCTCATCCCTGAACGATTACCAGCCAGTTGCACTGACCTCAGTAGTAATGAACGTGTTCGAGAGGCTGCTGAAGAACATCGTCTCCTCTTCCATCCCAGACACCACAGATCCGCTCCAGTTTGCCTACCGACCCAACAGATCCACAGAGGACACCGTCACCCATGTCACACCCTTGTGGATGTGTTTCTTGCCACATGGACAAGAAACAGGGTAACTATGTAAGAATGCTATTTGGTAATTACAGTTCAGCGTTTAACACAATAGTGCCCAGCAGACTGTTCATAAAGCTGAGGGATCTAGGACTTAACAGCCATCTGTGTGCATGGATGTTGGACTTCTTCACTGGCAGAACACAGGAGCACCACAGCGATGTGTCCTCTCACCACTGCTCTACTCCCTCTACACTTCAGACTGTGTGGCCACCCATGGCTCCAACACCATTGTGAAGTTTGCTGACGACACAGTGGTGTTGGGTGCCATCTCCAACAACAATGAGGGAGCCTACATGGATGAAGTGAAGGATCTGGCATCAAGGTGCCAGGATAACCATCTCCAGCTGAACGTTGGCAAGACCAAGGAGCTGGTGGTGGACTTTAGAAGGAGTCAGCATAGAGAATACAAGCCCATTATCATCAATGGAGCTCCAGTGGAGAGGGTGCAGTCCTTAAATTATCTTGGTGTCCACATCTCCTCAGACCTGACATGGTCTGCCCACATTCAGGTCCAGACCAAAAAGGCTAGGCAGCGCCTGTATCACCTACGACAACTGAGGAAGTTCAGGGTCTCTCCAAAGATCCTCAGGATTTTCTATACAGGCGCTGTGGAGAGCATCCTCACACAGAACATGACATTGTGGTTTGGGAACAGTGTTAAGGACCAAAAAGCTCTTCAGAGAGTGATCCGTACAGCAGAACGTTGCTGCAGGATTGCTCTCCCCCCTTCTTCAGGACACTTACACCTGGAGATGCCGGACTAGAGCAGCGCAGATACTGAAGGACCCGTCCCATCCTGGCAACAAACTGTTCCAACTTCTGAATCCGGCAGAAGACACACACACACACGCACGCCCGCCCTCTCACATAAGTGACTGAGATGGGACTCTCTTCTAAACACTCTAAACCCACTGGCACAATGTACATTTCAAATTTTTTCTTAATTTTAAATATGTTCATATTGTCTATTTTGGTAAATGTTCATATTGTCTATTCTTATTTAATTCACGTAATGTACAGAATTCACCTGCTTGCTGCATACAATGCACATTTACCTAATGTACAGTGTATAATATATAATGTTCTTCTTCTCTCCCCCTTTTTGCACAAGTCAAGGAGCAGGTCAGCTTACATTTCACTGCGTGTTATACTTGTATAACTATGCATGTGACGAATCTTGAATCTTGAATCTTGAATCTCAAATCTTGAATCTTGAATCTTGAATCTACAGTATTCAAAGTAGTTATAAAATTTTTTTTTTCTAATGGTTAACATTTAATTGTGAAGAAATTCATGCATTCATTACGGGTGAATGTTAAAGGAATGATTGCTCAACCGAGCTCTGGCTCTGTCAGCATGGCTACAGCATTAAAAAGGGTCTAGCTTTACAGATGTGTTTTATAATAAGGAAAACAATGTCAGGGCCTTGGTCTGTGACCCAACGTTTTGAGTTTATTTTGTATTTTTGATTTTCTTATGTTAAGTTTCTGATAAGTTTTTTTTGTTATTATTTACTTAGTGTCTAGTTGAGTTTTAGTTTAGCCAAAATTATCATCCATGTCCCCTGGTTTATGTGTCATGTTTCTGGTCCAGTCTGTCATGTTTTCATGTCTGTGTCCATGTTGTCAAGGTTGTGTGTCATATCTATGTCTCTCCATGTTTCTGGTTTATTTTGAAGAGTCTATCGTTTCCATGTTCAACGTGTTTTGTTTTGCTTCCCCCTGTAGCGTAATTGTGTCAGTGGTGTCTCCCCAGGTGTTTCCACTTCCCTCTTTACCCTTCTGTGCATTTAATAATAATAATAATAATAATGTATTGGATTTATATAGCGCTTTTCAAGGCACCCAAAGTGCTTTACAATGCCACTATTCATTCACTCTCGCATTCACACACTGGTGGAGGCAGCTACCGTTGTAGCCACAGCTGCCCTGGGGCAGACTGACAGAAGCGAGCCTGCCATATCGTGCCATCGGCCCCTCTGGCCAACACCAGTAGGCTGTAGGGTAAAGTGTCTTGCCCAAGGACACAACAACCAGGACAGAGAGCCCGGGGATCGAACCGGTGACCTCATTTTGTCGTCTTTTCTGTGTTTACTATCAGCCACAACAAAGGTTCGCTTTTTGTTATACTTAGTTTTTCTCCTGTGTCTGCATATTGGGTCTGCTTCATAAACACACCAGCGTGTCCTGCTGTGACGAACAAATTATTTTTCCAGGCTTAGATGATCTTACAATTAGTGAGAAGCATTGTCCTCTCCAAATTACTCGTTATTTGCTTTAAGGTGTGTGTTTGACAATTATACCATGGAGCAAAATACTTCTTATTTTAGGCTTTCTTTTTCACTAACAAGATGGGGAGCAAAGTTTGGGTAGCCACTGCACTGTGTTGGCATATGGCATTGAAGATAACAGTGGAGGAATTATATTCTTAATCTAGTTATTAGTTTTACAGCACTTTCAAGAACACATCTACTCTGATGAAGTGTATATAAGTGTATTGCCCCAACAATTTTTCTATAATTTTTCTATATCTTGCTGTACTTTTATTTTTCATTGTCTGCTTGTTTCCTTTTATTTATTATTTTCCAGATCACTTGCTTTTTTATCCCCTTGACTGCCCCCTATTTATCAAATGAATGTTGATTTGGTTCTGAGCAGAGTTCATTTGCTTGAATTTGAAGTTTTAAAATTCCATTCAAATTTAAATTGTATTCGTCATACAGACAATCATACGCAGTACGACGTGTAGTGAATAGTGAATATTTACAGTTAGAAACATTTACAGAGAAAGAGTTAATAGGAGTTGCATAATAGATAAAACAAAACGTCTAAGAGATGTAAAGAATAAATTAAGGATTTAACCTAAGAAGTAAAGACTAAAGCAAGAATTAAAGATAAATTATAAGATTAAAAAACAAAGTACAATGTGAATGACCATCTTTCAAAAGAGGGCGGGGCTTACAACACCAACTGTCTGCCATCTATACTCCAGTTTTGAGATCCCTTCCCAGACGCCTTAATGCCCACTCACACCCTGGGCCACCTCAGGAAATCACATGATAGGGTGGGGCTTGGTTTCACAGTAATGAGCTCATCCGAAACCTTTGCTGATTGTGACCTACACCCTTTTTCACACCTTGGCTCGTGTGGATTGGTAGAGGATCAATAGGGGGTCCATGTCCCATTTTGGGACTCTCCACCATTTGACCCTAGAACTGAAGAAGCTTCTTGGAAGAGAAGAGAAACATCTTCAAGAAACTTAAAGAAGTCCAGACGCTTTTTTTTCCAAGCTTCTTAAACTCGTTGAGCTGCTTTTTAGCAGCTCTGCTGTCACTTTGTGTTCAAACTGAAACAATGAATCAAATTTCCTGTGTGTCCTCATTAGGGTAGGATTTAGTGTCAGTGTTTGTGACTGCAGCCTGAGCCTTACATTTCTAACTTGTAATAAGTTGACAAAACTTCTCAGGTCATCTTGTATATTAACAAAAAAACTGATGCAGTGATAAGTGGAACAAAATTCTTTCTTTCAGATGCAAATGATTCATGTTATGTAACAAATAATGTTTAACACATTAATTTTGAGGAAGCATTTTCACTATCACTCGCAGCTCAATTCACTTTGATTTCCTTTTGTTTCCAGATTCAGATCAATCATGGGAGTCGCTCTTCAGTTTGGTTTCCGTAGCTAACTGACCTGTTCAAATGTGTCAAGGCTTAATAAAGCCAAAGTTCTTACAGGCTACCAGACAGTGGCAGTCAATAGTAACATTTTTCAGACCCAAAAGTGCAACAAGTAATGCTGTAAAAACAAAAATTAGTAACTGTTAAACTTAGGACAAGTTTTCGTTGCATCTCACTCAAAAATAAAGACCTGCCACTTACTACAAACAAAAGCTTGTCAGTCCAACAAACCCCACCCTGTAGTTGCTGTGATGCGTGTTTTCAAGCTACATAACACAGACTATTTGTTTTTCCCTGAGTAAACCAGCAGATGATAGTAAAGTGCACGTGAGCCTGGTTGTGAGTGTTGTACTTGTCTGAGCAACGCCCAGTAGAAACTGACTGTTAGTCAAACCTGAGTAATTATACAAGTTTGACCTGGTCTAGTTCACTGTGGTTATTTTCCATGTGAAACTCAAGTGTATTGATTCACTTCCACACACACTTTAATTTGTAGTTCAAGTGCCTTCTTGCCTTTGAACATTAAATCTGTTGCTGCATGCGATATCAAGGCTGTAACAGTTCTCCAAAACCACATTCAAGTTAACGCCTCCATTATTGAGCCACAGTTTGTGTTGATACCTGAATTTTTATTTAGAGAGAAGTAACAAAAAAAAAACAACTTTTTACCTCAGGCCTGATCAGCTGATTATGACTACATAATGAACAAAACTCAAATCCATTATTGTAAAATGTTTCCAGTTTACTCTTTATGTGAACAACCTGCAAAGATCACAGCTTTCATTAGACCAACATGCTTCAATGACTCATTAACAGCTTCAACTATCACAATACAAGAAGATGGAACCATGACATGATACTGGAAATGTTTCCATTTCAGAGTAATTGAAAACCAAGACCATGTGCACCCCATGTGAACTGTTGTATTCAAGGATTCATTCAATATATTTTTTACTCAACCAGAATTTCTGTGTTTGTTGAAATTAGCAATAAATGCCATTGAAGCTGGGATGTTATAGTTGGTCTCTTGTGTGTTTTCCTGAAATTTGGATTATGGCTTTTGACTTCTCTGGATTTTTGGGTTAGTTTTTTAATCCTTTCTGCCTTTGAGTTCACATTTTGGTTCTCATTCACCCACAACTACGAGGAGTAAAAACTTCAGGACTCTAGTGGAACATTCTAAAGTGGATATTTTTTACAGGTTTTATTGATTATTTGTAAAAAAAAAAGAAAAAAAAAGAAAAAAAATAGACTAAAGAAAAAAAAAGAGTTCTCTTTAATAAGTCCCTTAAACCTTTAATGGAGTTAGGTTGGTTTTACGGATTTTTTTTATCATTTTTTTTTAATTAACCACACTAAGAAGTGTGGAAATGATTTAAAGTGTGTCGTTGTGCAGTTAAAGCTGTTTATGTGACACCCTGACCTCCTATGGAGCAGCTCTGAAAGAAACAGTCAATCGGCAGAGGACACATCGACAGTTTAGTTCATTCACAGAAGAAAAGACCAAAGGCCTGGACATCCACAGAAGACACGTGTGGATGATCCAGATCCTTTCATGGTAAAGAAAAAGCCTTCATCACAACATCAGCCAAGTGAGGAAGACTCTCAAGGAGGGAGACCATCATTACCCATGTCTTCCATTAAGAGAGTTCATTGTAAATCCAGTGTTTGTAACTGTCTCTAAACCCAAACACCAAAACAGACCACATAAAAGTAAAAATCAATACAAGCTCAATTTATCTATTCTGTTGGTTATGATTAGCAGAACAAACAGTGGATCATGACATATACATTTTTCTGTTGCAGTACTTCTTGTTCACCTGCTGTTGTCATACACTTTCTTATGAAAAAGAGTCAATTTACTTTGTTTTTTTAAAACTAAGAAAAAAGGGGGTTGTGTTTGTAAAATATCAAAATGTATGTGTTTTTTCTAAATTGTGCTAAATTTGCCCAGTTTTGCACTGAAATCCAGCGACTGAATACCTTCTGTAACATCTCAACTTTGAATAAAATTATGTTTGTTGTTAGGCAGCAGTTCATTTTTTGGTAATTCATAAATGTGTGCAAATATGATGTTAAGACGACTGTGTATTTATCTTTCGATTTTCTGAGTGATTGACAGACTGATTTATGATATATTAACATGATAAATTTTGTCAGTCTAATCCCATCAGGATAACAAATATTTAATTCCTGTTGTAGAAAATCCATTGGTTTGTGAAGCAGTGTTTTGAATCAGATACTTACATATTTAATATTTATCTGAACTCCAGATATCAAATGTCATCTGTTCATCAAACTATTTGATTCCAGCCACACTAGAATTTCACATGTCAAATCACAAAAAAGTAATCTATAATATAATAAATATATAAGTTTAAGGTAAAAATAAGAGAGACTTACAGGTTGTTCAAACAAAGCAGAAGCTGAAGAATCTCTACTACACACCCAAGGTTTGTCACTGTTTTCTTGTCTCAACTCGTGTTGTCTGGCTCCAAATGTTCATCAGCTTTGCTTGTTTTTCTTGTTTGTATTTTTTTCTCCACCCATTTGATTAAGGGTGCATTGGGAATATGAAATACCATAAAGGCACAAATAAGTCACATAAAAAACAAACAAACAAACAAAAAACAGCACAGCGTCAGGAAAAAGTTTACATTTATTTTTTATATCTCTCTTTGAATGTGTTGGTGTGAGATTCTATCCTGAAAGAGAAAAACAGGAAACTGAGAATAATACACAAATTACTTCATTTAAAAATAGTTTTAAATATTCTTGCTACTGCAGTCAGTAGGTTTTAATTTGTTTAGATTAAATTCATAATTATTCTATAGATGTCACATTGACTCCAGAAAAAAATAATAAATAAATGCTTCAAAGTGTTAAAAGGGCACGAAAGAGAGCATGTGAGCACAAAGGCGTGACCATGGCAGTCAAGAAAAAAATGGTTAACCGCTGTACTTTAAACCAGCCCATTCTTTCTAAATCTCAACCCCATTAAATGATCTGGCTGTTTGCTCTCATTTACATGTCGTCTCAGGCCTAAATGTTTGCTTATTCCAGTCTCATTCAATAGATGTTTTCTAATCTAATCGAGGATGTATTCCCTGCTGGCGAAATTAATAATGTAGTTAACAAGTAGAAAAACAAAATATGTGAGTGCCCTGTGTGAGAAAACAATTTGGTTTATTCTGCTGATACCCCTCCATTATCCAAGTGTGCGCTTTTTTAATGACTTAAAAGTGTAAAACCTCAATTTCAATTCCATGAATACAAACTTTGTGTCGTGGATTATGAATCTATAGATTAAAGGTCATGATTACTTCACAGCCTGGCTTGTGACAGAGTTGTGAGACTCTCAGTCTACATTGTCTCTGCAGAAAATGACCCTATGAAACAAACTACAGCTGATTATTTTACACACACCAGACCGGATTTATTTAACCTCCCAGCTTCAGGACACATTTGATCATTTTAAACCAAAATATCAATCTTCATCTGTTAAAAATGGCATTAAAATCAGCTGACTTCACTTCCTGCAGGTGAAGAAATAAAGTAGAAGTTTATTACAGCTATAAATTTTGTGAACAGCAATGTTAACATTACTTTTATTTTTGTTACACAGAACTATAAAAACAAGAACTTGTGAGCTGCAGCCACATACTGTAAGTCTAATTTCCCCCTGAGGAAACCTGCAGATAATGTGCTCTCCCTGTCAGTGTTTGTATCATGGTTTGCAATCCATACCGGGTGCTCTGCCATGGTGATGTGTCCTCATGTTCCCCGTTTCCCCATCTGCGTGTGTGGTGGGTTCTGGTCTCTCTGCAAGTCTGGGCCCAGAGATGTCCCCATCATGGGACTTGCCACACCTGGAATGCAATCGTGCACCTGCAGTTGATCAGCCTTATCTCGGGAGCAGTTGTAGCAGTGTGGCTGAGTGCCCGTCGACACTGAATCTTTGCTTGAATAACCATCAGTTTCCCAGTTAATACATCAGTTAAGAAATGTGTGATTCTCTGAGTTTCTTACGGTATCTTTTGTGGTGTTTCCTGCAGGATTGAGGAAACAGGTGGATCGAGCAAGCGCATGGGTTTGGGGAATGGAGAAAACAGAGACACGGACCATCATCACCGGAAGGAAAAATTCTGCACTCTGTCACTTACCTCACTGTAAACAAACGCACTGTCATCACTCAAAGAGTTCTGCGTTTGGGTTCTGCATGGGCAAATCTGACAGTTTGTGTGTGCATGTTGTACTTGTCTGAGCAACGCCCGGTAGAAACTGACCAAAACCTGATTACAGTACAAGTTTGAACTGGTCTGGTTTACTGGAGTAGGTGTTCACACTTCCACACACACTTTAGTATGCAGTGTGTGTTTCCTCTTTGCCTTTGAACATTAATATATTATTAAAGGATATTTCTTTAGTGGAAAGAAGGAACAAAAGACAGGGAAACAGTGCAGCTGCTCAACATCTGGAAGCCCCCCCTACACAACCAGAACTTTGTTTTTGTTGTTTGTGCAACAAGGATTTCTGCTTCTTTGAGGTAGAAACACACTGCAGCTGGAATTTAAGAGTTACCCTAATGAGCTGAAAATTTACATTTACATTTCCAATAATTGATTACACAGCAGTGGGGAGCAGATGTCATCACAGTAGATGTCTTTCTGAAAGTGCTGTAACTAAGTTTAAGAATATAATGCACCCACTGTTATCATCTTCAATGCCCTGTACCAACACAGAGCAGAGCAGCTATCTGAACGCTACTCTAAAAGAGGTCGATTATCTTGTTGATAATTTTACCTGCTCACTACGTACTACTCTGGATACTGTAGCTCCTGTGAAAACTCAAATTTCAAAGTCTCAAATCAGAAGTACCTGACTCCATGGTATAATTCTCAAACATGTAGCTTAAAGCAGATGACTTGTAAGCTGGAGAGGAAATGGCGTGTCACAAATTTAGAAGATAATCATTTAGCCTGGAGAAATAGTTTGTTGCTTTATAAGAAAGCCCTCCGCAAAGCCAGAACATCTTACTACTCATCACTGATTGAAGAAAATAAGAACAACCCCAGGTTTCTCTTCAGCACTGTAGCGAGGCTGACAAAAAGTCAGAGCTCTTTTGAGCCAACCATCGCTTTAACGTTAACTAGTGATGACTTCATGAACTTCTTCACAAATAAAATGTTTATCATTAGAGAAAAAATTACCAATAATCATCCCACAGATGTAATATTATCTTACTTCCTCCAAACCATCACCGTGTCTTTTAGACCCCATTCCTACAAAACTGCTCAAAGAAGTCCTGCCATTAATTAATTCTTCGATATTAAATATGATCAACCTATCTCTAATAATCGGCTATGTACCACAAGCCTTCAAGCTGGCTGTAGTTAAACCTTTACTCAAAAAGCATCTCTAGACCCAGCAGTCTTAGCTAATTATAGACCAATCTCCAACCTTCCTTTCATATCAAACATCCTTGAAAGAGTAGTTGTCAAACAGCTAACTGATCATCTGCAGAGGAATGGTTTATTTGAAGATGTCCAAAAAACTCACTGAAAAGCCTTCAG
>NW_006272360.1:41707-55137 GCF_000239395.1 Neolamprologus brichardi
TGGCCTCTGACAGTGGACTCATCTCTGTGCTTGTCCTGCTAGACCTCAGTGCAGCATTCGATACTGTTGACCATAATATCCTATTAGAGCGATTAGAGCCCGCTGTAGGTATTACAGGTACTGTGCTGCAGTGGTTTGAATCATATCTATCTAATAATTACATTTTTCTTTAATCTCTTCAGCAAGGTTCAAGAGGTATGGAAAAAATCAATTATTTCTCCAGTCGCTAAGACCACAAAACCTACATCATTAAATGATTTTAGGCCTGTCGCTTTAACATCCTTAGTGATGAAGTCCTTTGAAAAACTTGTCAGGAAGGAGATCCTGCAGCAAGTAGAGAAGCTTATAGACCCACTACAATTTGCACACAGGCCTCGTAGAGGTGTTGATGATGCAGGGTTCACTCTGTTGAACTTCCTTTATCGCCATCTTGATGGCGCCAAAGCTCATGCTCGGCTCTTATTTATTGATTTTTCTTCAGCTGTTAATTCTATCCAGCCACATCTTTTAGTTGATAAACTTCTTAACCAGTTTAAACTTGATCTTAATCGTGTTGGTTGGATTTTAGACTTTTTAACTGACAGATCTCAGTGTGTGAGAGTAAACGGTTGTTTTTCCAAAAAGCTGAACTCTTCTACTGGCTCACCACAAGGTTGTTGTGTCTCTCCTCTACTGTATATTTTGTACACTAATGTCTGTCGCAGTACACAGGCATTTCATTAAATATGCAGATGACACAGTCATTGTAAGCCTCCTTCATGGTGACAAAGATTCCCATGGGCCTGTTGGGGATGAGTTTGTTTCATGGTGTGATCAGTCCTTCTTAATGATTAACACCTTGAAAACCAAAGACATGGTTATTGACTTCAGGAAGACATCCCCCATCCTGCTCTAACAGTGGTAAATGGTGCAGCCATTGAACTGGTAGACATTTATAAGTATTTGGGGGTTGTTCTTGATAAAGCTCTGTCCTTTGAGTCACATCTTGCTGCTACAGTGAAAAAGGTTTAACAAAGACTGTACTTTTTAAGGAGGTTGAGAGGTTTCAATGTTTCATCTGAAATGATGACTCTTTTTTATAAAAGTTTTATTGAATCTGTTTTAACTTTCTGTATCATTGCCTGGTTTAGTAATATGTCCCTGAATAATAAGACCAGACTTAACAACCTGGTTAAAGTGGCTGGTAAGATTTCAGGGAGGTCTCAGGTCCAGCTTGTGGACTTCTATAACAGGCTCAGGAAGGCGACCTCTGTCCTGTTGTGCTCAGATCATCCTCTTTTTAATGATTTTCAACTGCTTCCATCAGGTCGTCGTTATAAAGTACATGCAGTGAAGACAAAGAGACATAGACTGTCTTTTGTACCTAGTGCTATTATCATAGTTAATAACACTAAACCATAAGTGCTGTTGCCATTGCACATTGTACTTTTTTAATGAAAAATCTAAGTTGTTTTCTCAGGCTTATATTATATTATATTATTTTGGAGTGTGTATGTGATGGGTTGGTTTTCTGTTTGTTTGTTTGTACGGACATACTGCAAATCAATTTCCCGTCAGGGACAATAAAGTTACCAAACCAATCTTTGATGAGGTTCTTACAGTCCAAGGTGACATGCTTTCTCCCACTTTGATGCTCCACATTAGACCCTTCATCACTTTCTACATGACTGTCTTCAGCTATGCTAGCCATTTGGCTAGTAACCACAGATATATCGTTGCTAGAATCCCAATCTGACGAACACATTCTTCTTGAATAATCAGCTGTGCGGTCACTGTTAAATGCAAGTTCAGATATGAGCTGATTGGTGGTAGTGGCCGATGTCTCGGTGGTACAGCGTTTTTGTCTTGTTACCATTTGTCCATTTCAGCGCTGCATTGTATGCTTAGAGGCAACTTCGACAGCCAGCTATCAGTCAATTGGACAAGTCACGCCACCCGTATTTTGTCAGTCCAGTTTTTTTGCTGAACACCAGAGTGTGGTATATACACATCTATTTAATAGCCACATCAAACTGTATTAGTGCAAATTTAGGCTTTTCGAATTTGTGATCCATCTCACTCGCATACCCCCAGGGCATGTGTACCCTAGTTTGGAAACCCCTGGTCTAAGTTAATAAGGAAACTGTGGGAGAAGCCTTTGTACAATAAACTGCTGTAACTGGATAAATGATGCTGAAAAGAGTAAAACCATTTGAGAATGATGACATCTGTGCTGCAGTTACGTTGATGTTTCACTCAGGGGAACTTGTTCATCACTTTTTAAGGGCCACTTCACCCAATATAAAAATCACAATTCTTTCAAAAACATCTGCTCCCCCAGCCCGGAGGGGGCAGCACAGACTACACTGAAAGTGTATGTTAGAATGAGCTACACCAGGTAATCTTGCATGCCGGACATTTTCCCAGTGGACCAATGGTGAATTGGGCCGCTGCCCACCAGCCCATTCATTCTATTTATGGACTCGGTATTGCCCAATCAAATCTCTTAACACAACCAAGCCCTCCCCTACCTTCACTGTGTGCTTAGACAGCCTGTAGAGCAGAGTTTAGTTAAAGAAGAGGTGAAAAGGTGGAGCTGAAAATTCAGGACATGTTAGCTGTCGGGGCTGCAGCTACTTTGCCTCCTTTGACCAGGAGCGGCTCCTAATAGCTAAAGTGTAGGTTGTAATTGTCACAAGTTAGTTCTGTAGCACAACAACAACTATAACAGCCTGATTATGTTTGGTTTGGGATTTCTTTGTCCAGCCTGAGCGACTCTACAAGCTAACAGGATGTATGTATAGCCGTGAGACCAGTTTTCCCGTGCTTCACTCGTGTACATTAGTTTGAAGAGGAAAAAGAACTCCACGGGACTCCGATGTGAAAAGATGTAACAAAAACTTTATTCCACAGTTTGCTGGTCATCTTACAGGAGCAGTCAGGTTTACCTTATCCTCAACAACAAAAAAAACCTACTACGGTAGGAAAACTGTGAGGTTCTGTTTTCCCCGTCTGCCGTTTATTGCTTATGCTGTATTAACTCTTTTTCTCTCTCTCTCCCCTCCCGCCCTGCATGCGCTCATTTGGATACATCTGTGACGCCCAGATTTTAACTATAAACACAAGCCTTTAAGGCACATGTATTCACGGTACTACGTAACCAAACCAACACAGCAATAAAAAAAAATTAAATCCACCACCATAAACATGCATTTACTTCTTAAATTATTAATTACACAAACAAGTTTAACAACAGCAAAATATAAATACTAAAATATATGAACTATATCAAATTGGCTCCCATATACCAGCCCCTAATTGTGACTCTATTACACAATTACCAAATTAAACTTGTGGAGCCAAAGTACACAAAATTCAGTTTCTGCAGCTGATTACTTCAGTCCGATTCCTGCAGAAGGCAAATCTTCGTAATGGACCTGTCCAGTACACTCGTTTTGGTTTTGATCCTAACCTGCCGCACCATTCCTGCCTTGTCCGAGATGGTATGGATTACTTTCCCTGTAATCCAAAAGTTGCGTGGGGCTGTATCGACAGGGGATTTCTTTAAATCACCCCGTAGTTCTTCAGCTAAGACACCTGAGTTAGAAAACACAAACACTGCAGTTGTCTTTCACTCGCGAGGGCAGTCATGGACGCACGACCTGCGTCTCATCACTGTCTGTGTTCTTTATTTATACTTTTCTGTGTGTGTGTATGTGTATGTGTGTGTGTGTACAAAAATAACAACGTCACTCAGAGCAACAGGTTTTTCCCTTTTCTACATCTGTATGTTCTTGGAAAAGAGCTGAGGTTTCTCTTCTCTACAGCTGACTGTTCTCTGAAGACAGGAAGTGGTGGTTAGTAGCTGAATAAGTTCATCACAAAAGTTATTAGGTGAAAAGTCACGTAGACATGTAGATTGCTTAGTGATCAATAAAAAGCACATTTCATGGATCTGATCACATTATATAAAAACAATTTTCCTTTGATATTCCCTCCTGTTGATCAAAAAAATGAAATGTACAAGTCATCAGTAAGTAACTACTTGTCTTTCACATTTTCAGTTACTACATCATTAGTTGCACTTCATCTTCCTCTTACAAATAGGAAAAGAAGTCTTCATGATCTTCATCAGTTTGTGGTACATCTGCGTATGCTGTGAGTGATAAACTTATCATCTGTGAAATTACAGCTTTTGAACAAGGAATAACACAAGTAAAGAAAAGCAAAATAAAATAAAATAAAACCAGGAAAACTCCAATGCCGATCAACAGTCTCTTTAGAATCTGAAGCCATGTTTAAAGAATGTACATTATCTAGTATGTAGGTGCAGCTTGTGGTGTTGAATAAGACACACAATCCTCCTTTCTCAGCCAGGATCATGTCCAGTGCTACACGATGTTGCATTACAGCAATTCTGAGAGCGTCTATTTCTTGGTTTTGTCCCTCGTTGACCTTGCAGGATGCATTGAGGAACAATCCGGATCTATAGTCCAGTGTCTCACTTCCGAGAGCATGTTTTCCGACTCCTGTCCACGGGAAGAATGAGTTGAGTGCCTTTTGTCCAGTTGTCCAGAGTTTGAATTCTTCAGGTACGTTGGTTCCCCAGATTGAGTCATGTGGTCTGACCGTTGAAGTTGAGCGTTTCTTCCTGGATGAGGATGTTGATGTTGTTGTTGTTGATGTGCAGTTTACACAAGTCACTCTGAAGCTGTGATCAGAGATCTGAATTGGTGCACATGTTCCAGTGTGTTTCCCATATATGGTTGGGTGTGTTGATGTGCTCGGCACGTGCGAGCAGACTTAACAGTCTTTCTCTGTGGTCCTCTTAAACACGTATCTGTGTCAGGCATTTTTCATCCAAGGATGGATGTGGTCTTGTGTCATGTCCATTAGGTGGAAGTTGTCGTGCGCCCATCTTCTCAGTCTGCCTCGTGGCTCAGCTGCTGTTGGCATCAGCTGGTGTTGGCATCAGCTGGGGCCCTGTAAGTTGAGCTTTGTAGTCAAGGTAACCAGGAGGGTTCCCCTTCCCATGGTTGCACATAGGTCCATCACACCCACACCTGGCCGCCCTAAAGTTGATCGGATGGAGATTGGAGTCCGGGCTTACCCTACGGGGGCCCAATCTTCACTTCCACCCTCACCCCCGAAGCAACCAAAACGTGGGTGAGACTTCCCTAATGTGCTTCCTCCTTGGTGTCGGGGCTTCCTGGGACCTCAACCTTTTTGCAGTGGCTCTCATGTATCCAGGAGGGTCTCTCTGCAATTTTACAGGCTGTGGGTGTAGTCAATAACACTTGATAGGGACCCTCCCAGCGAGGCAAGCTGCAATTTCTCCTCTGGAGCACCCGTATTAGGACCCAATCGCCTGGTTTCAACCTGCAAGAAACTGGAGAAGAGTCGTACGGCAGTTTATTGTTTCAAAACAATATCCTTATTTTCTAGTAGTTTTGCCATCCATTCTGCCAGAGTCGTTTCTCTGACAGATTTGTCTAGAGGTTCACTTGTCACTGGTAGTGGAAAAGGTCTGCCATGAACAACCTCGAATGGTGTAAGTTTTTGAGAGCCTTGTGTTAATCTCATCCACATTTTTACTAGGCCTATGCATTCAGGCCACGGTCTTCCTGTTTCTTCCATGCATTTTCTGAGTCTCTGTTTTATGGTGCCGTTAGTTCTCTCCACTAACCCTGCACTTTGTGGGTGATAAGCACAATGGTTTCTTATGCTGAATCCTAGTGCTTCAGAGACTTTGCTGATCACATCATTGACAAAATTCCCATTATCTGATCTTATCAGAGAAGGGATGCCATGTGTTGGGATGAAATGATTACATAGACATTTTGCAACTAAGATTACATCTGCTTTTTTCACTGGATAAATCTCTGGCCATTTTGAGAATACGTCTATAATCACTAGAGCGTATTTTGAGCCTTGACTTTCACTTAATTCAATAAAGTCCATATGAATGGTGTGAAATGGATGAGGTGGTGTGGGGAAAGGTCCACTTTTTGGCCTTAGATTTTCCTGTGAGTTGTGTTTCTGGCAAATCATGCATGTTCTCACAAATTCTTTTACTGAAGTTTCGAAATTTAGAGTGTAAAAGTGTGTATTAATGATTTGTATCATCCCTCCTGATGACACATGGGTAACTCCATGGGTCACTAATGCTGTTGTTCTGTTTAGGGATTTAGGAAGTATTGGTTTACCTTCACAAGTCATTAAATCATATTTTAGTTGTGCACCATACTTTAACCATTTATTTTGTTCTGTGGTAGGCGCTGCCTTTTGTTCATCTTTAAGTACGTCAAGTGGTATTTGCATGGTGGATGCAGACATTAATGTGTCGACAGTTTGTAGTGCAGCTAACTTAGCTGCTTGATCTGCAAAGTTATTGCCTTTAGTTATTTCTGATTTATCTGTCTGATGTGCAGCACATTTGCACAATGCTAACTGCTTTGGCAATATTATTACTTCTAATAGTGTCTTCAGAAGACTTCCATGTTGTACTGGGTTTCCAGTAGATGTAATCATTCCTCTGTTCTGCCAAATTTTTGCAAAGTGGTGCACTGCTGAAAAAACATACTGGCTGTCAGTGTATATATTTATATCTTGGCCTGCATGCAATTCACATGCACGTATGACTGCTTTGAGTTCTGCACTCTGAGCGGAGTGTGAGGATGTCAGCAGTTTTGCTCTATTACCCTGTCTGCTGTAGTCACTGCATAGCCTACACAGTTTTGTCCTAGGCTATTCTTAGACGCTGAGCCGTCTACAAAAATGTCACTGAAACCAGGTTGTGATGTGCTGTGAATGTCAGTACGTGGCTTTGTCTCCTCATCTAATTTTTTCATACAGCAGTGTGGATGACCTTCTTCGGGTGAGGCCAAAAGTGTGGTCGGGTTCAGCTGACCACACTTCTTGATGCGAATGTGTGATTGTGACAGTAAGATTCCAACATATGAGAGTTGCCTTGCATGTATCAGGTAAGACAAATTGGCTTAGATTAAAATTGAAGTCACTGCATGGGGTACTCTGATGATCAAAGTGTGCCCTAAAACAATGTCAGCTGACTTTGTTACTGCCTCTGCTGCGGCTGCACAGGTTTGCACACATCTAGGCAGCCCTGACGCAACGGAGTCTGATTTGCACGAGTAAAATGCAAGCGGGCGTTGTTCTTCTCCAAATGCCTGTGTTAAAATTGCTTTCATGTAACCCGCTCCTCCATCAACATGTAAGTAGAAAGGCTTATCATAGTCAGGCAGTGCTAAAACAGTATTTGTCTGTAATCAAGTTACTGAATGCTTCTTCTTCTTCTCTTGTAGATGCAACACTACATTTTTATTTAAAGCATTTTAGGTCATTTCTATTCTTTCCAAAGAATTCACACATCTCACATATTTCAAACTTTTAAGTTAGGTTTAAAAAAACTAGGCATTTGTAAATCATATGCCTAATCACTATGTGTCACTGTGATCCACAAGTATGGCCACAAATTTGTTTCCAAACTAACAAAATAATCAAACAAAAACAAAAAACAAATTGCTGATGGCATGAACGCTTTACACACATGAGTCTAGACACAAAAAGAAAAAGAAAAAATGCTGCCAGAAACAAAGCAGAAGTGTGAGGAAAAAAACTGAGTTCACAGACAACTGCATGTGTGAGCTTTTAATATCATTCAGCTTCTGCTGCATGATAAAAAAATAAAAATAAAAATAAAAATGTGTAACTTGCTCATTAACTTGGTAGTGTCTACATATTTAATTCAGCTTCTCAATCCTGTAGCTTTAGCTGGTGTATACAGGGTTCAGCTTATTAGTTGTTATTATAGGTTTGCTCTACATCTCAGTAATGTCTCATCTAGGATGACAGGTTTTTAAGCAGGTCAAGTGCCTCTATGCACTTAATGAGTTTAGATATTTTCTTTGTTTTCTTCATCTCATATGTCGTTCTACTGAGTTTAAGCAACCTTAAGCTTGATGCAGACTACTTCTTAACAATTATCCACCTCACTTCATAACTGACTAAGGTGCCTCTTATTATTAATATTATGTCATTACTAATGCTATCATCTTTTTTATATATAACAGCAATAGTATATTACAATATTTATTAGTGTATACCACTATACTACTACTGAGCCAATTTGATAGTTAGGATTATCTTACTCAGCAAACAGATAATTTAGAATTCATCCAATCTGCACAGATTTGCTTTTACTCTGAACAGGTTTGTGCCTACCTTTTTAGACCGGTCTTCTGTTTGCCTCATATCAGATCCAACCTTCGGTCACATTCGTTCTCTCTGTTGCATGGCGAACCAGGCAGTTTATTATAATATTTTATTTATATTTTATTTTGTATCCATCAAGGGCTTCGGGTGATCTGCAGTTTCACCCTTTCCCAAGCTGGAGACATTTTCCTTTTCACACACTTTTCTTGGCTGAACAATGACACAGCCTTAATGTACCTTATGCATCTCTCTATTTTATTTAATGTTTCCGTGTGAATTATCTGCTTTCATTCATTCTATTCATTCTGGGCATGGTCGTCATCCCAACTATGTTTCATTGTTAATACCAGTTTACAGGTTGTTATCCTTCCTATTATTAGTTTGAATACATTAAAGAGAAGTTCTAATGTAATATAGCCTTTTGTTTATTTTATTTTGTACTTCTTGTATTTATATCTATTCAGTGGGGTCTGTTTCCAACCCTTTTCAAACTACTTTAAACTACTTTGATCTCTAGTTTTCACTTGATGAGGGATTATTATGTTCTTCCTGATATGGGTGAGTGTATAATGGGTGGTTCTGCAGCTGTGGCTGCAGAAGTGGGTGGTGGCGGTGCATATGGCGGTGGATTAGTAAAAGTATTGCGAGCACTGCACGGTGTCTCGTCTTCTGGTTTTACTAAACTGGCAGTTAAGTTCTGTTTTTTCTGGTTGTTTATCTTTTTTCTCTTGTTTTTTCTTTTTGTTTTCGTCTCGCCTAACTGCTTCTTTTAAAGAGCTTCCTTCAGATGTGTTAATGCTCAGGGGCTGCATTTTCCTTCCCAAGTGGGACATTTTGTTTTCTTAGGATTTCTCCATCTACAAGCACTGATTTGTCCGGCGCCTGGACATTTCTTTTCTAGCCACTGCTCGTCAGCAGTGAGTTTTGTGGGCTCTTTCCCCATTATCACAGAACTGCAGAGCCTTCTCTGGTACTAGACTCGGGGGTGGTGGCTGACACGGCCTTCTACTCCGCGCTATTCACGGAGCGGTGTCAGTTTTATGAGGCGAAACTCAACCTTTCCCCTTTGTCACAAGTACTTGGGCTTTTGCAGGAACACAAAGAAAAAATAAAAAAAAACAATGGAAGTAGTTCAGCAGCGTGTTGTGCTGTAAAATCAACTTACTTCCAAAACACATATACATACACACAGATAGACATTTGTGCGCGAATTTGTCACGAAGTATTTCACGGCCACTTCTAAAACCAGTCTAAACACAGTTCCTTGTTGCGAACTTAAACCTTATTTGTTACGAAGTATTTGACGGCTACCTCTAGAACCACTCTAAACACAGTTCCTTGTGGCGAACTTAAACCTTATTTCATGCGTTTATTTCAAACCCTTGCGGCGGGTTAGACCCAAACAGTGTTTTCTCACCCTCAGTCGTCTTTTGCTGTTTGTCAGGTTGTCTGGCTGGATCCCAACGTCGTGGACCAGAAATAGCTCACCGGCCTGGACCCGAATTAATGTCCCAGGTCTTTCACCTCTACCCGGAGAGGGCTGTCGACAGACTTCGGTGCTGGCTTCCCACGACGTCAGGATACAGCAGTCAGACCTTGGATTGGAGTCACAGAAACGTGTCTGTTGTTTCCATCGCTAAGCTCGAAGGACCAATTTAAATGACAGGGGATTTCTTTAAATCACCCCGTAGTTCTTCAGCTAAGACACCTGAGTTAGAAAACACAAACACTGCAGTTGTCTTTCACTCGCAAGGGCAATCATGGACGCACAACCTGCGTCTCATCACTGTCTGTGTTCTTTATTTAGACTTTTCTGTGTGTATGTGTGTTTGTGTGTGTGTGTACAAAAATAACAGCGTCACTCAGAGCAACAGGTTTTTCCCTTTTCTACATCTGTATGTTCTCGGAAAAGAGCTGAGGTTTCTCTTCTCTACATCTGACTGTTCTCTGAAGACAGGAAGTGGTTAGTAGCTGAATAAGTTCATCACAAAAGTTATTAGGTGAAAAGTCACGTAGACATATAGATTGCTTAGTGATCAATAAAAAGCACATTTCATGGAGCTGATCACATTATATAAAAACAATTTTCCTTTGACAGTCAACAATAAGCACAATGTCTCCAACCAAAAAGTTGCGAGATTGACGGGTCCACCTTTGCCTCTCTTGAAGTTGCGGCAAATATTCCCTTGCCCATCGTTTCCAGAATTTTTCCGACATGTATTGCACTTGCTTCCATATTCTTCTTGCGTAGAGATCCTGCCTGTCAAACAGTCCGGGAGGAGGAGATGGTTTGTTCCTGAGAAGCAACAGGTGATTGGGAGTGAGTACTTCCAGATCATTTGGATTGCTGGACGCTTTGGTTATTGGCTGACTATTAATAATGGCCTCTGCCTCACACAGAAGTGTAGCCAGGCTCTCTTCATCCAGTGTCTGCAGCCTCAAGGTAACATTTAGGATTTTCTTCACTGACTTGATTAATCTCTCCCAGACCCCTCCATGATGGGGTCCTGAGGGAGGGTTGAATGTCCACTGATTGCCTTGTTGTTTTAGGTGGTCTTCAATTTTGGACACATTCCATACAGCAATGGCTCTTTTAAGTTCACGCTCTGCACCAATGAAGTTAGTTCCATTATCAGAACGAAAGATCTTTATCTGGCCTAGTGTGGCTATGAAGCGACGGAGAGCATGGATGAAGGAATCTGTCTCCTTTGAGGCTGCCATCTCCAAGTGTATTGCACGAGTAGTTAGGCAGGTGAAGATGACTCCATACCTCTTCACTGTACTTTGACCACGTTTGATCTTGAACGGACCAAAGTAGTCCACTCCATAGTTAGTAAATGGAGGGTCATGTAGCAGAACTCTGTCTCGGGGTAGGTCGGCCATCTGCTGCTCTCCTGCAACTCCATGTGCACGCCGGCAGGCAATACCCCTAGCGAGTGTTTTTCTTACTGTAGAGTTGGCACCGGATACCCAAAATTTTGTTCTCAACTTAGAGATAACATGATTGCGACCACAATGTGCGAAGTTCTCATGTATTTCTCTGAGGATAAGCTTTGTGACATGAAGATCCTTGTTCAGGATTGCTGGCCGCTTAGAGTCCTCGGGTAATGCTGCTCTGCTGAGTCGCCCTCCAACCCTGAGGATGCCTTGTTCAGGTACTGGACTCAGTTTGAAAAGACTACTAGTCCTCTTCACCCCTTGACCTTTAGAAAGTGCGGTGATCTCTTTGGAAAATTTCCTCCTTTGACAGTAGTGAATGATTGCTTCTTCAGCCTTAGCAAGGTTCTCTACAGTTAGCTTGTTGGTGTCCCCTTGAAACAGGCTGTCCTTGAAACCATTCATATCCCTCTCGACTTCAGGTTGAGCTTTAACAGCACTCAACTCCTTCCTTTTGCGACACAGTTGCAGCAGAATGCTCTTGACTTTAAGCATCCATGCCACTGCCGTTTTAAGCTTAAACCAGGATGAGAAGTACTGCAGGAACTCCAGCACTACATCTTCACATTCCTTGGTTGTACTAGCACACACCAGGTTACGGCCTTCAACTGGGTGCACCTCTTCTGGCCACTCTTCCATGGACTTGGTGAGAAAGTCCAGCCCCTGTAACCATGTGTGGGACTGCAGGTAGCTCTCTGCTTGGAGCCCTCTTGACGCAAAGTCGACAGGATTCAATGAGGTGTTGATATACCTCCATTGCTCTGGACTGGAGCATTTCAAGATGGTATCCACACAGTTAGCAACAAAGGTACGGAATCTACTTGTTTGATTGCTGATATACTTGAGTACCGTGGTACTATCTGACCAAAATACAGATGGTTGGAGTGGAAGCTGCAATTCAGATGCCAGAACCCTGTCCTGCATGCTGTGGGTTTGTCTCAGAGTCCTCACAGGTGACAAATTAGCTCCAGAAACCCAAGCCAGGTGTCTGAATACTGACACATGGACTCTTCCCATCCAGAGGGAGGATTTAGTCACACTTTATAATAACTACACAATAGTGAGCATTAGTATGTAATTTATTAATGGAACCAGACCCCAAACTGTTCCTTTTATACCCGACTTTCAGTACCTCCAAGTCTGCACTTATTATCAGTTGGAGCCCCTCCTCATTCTTCTTCTTCTTCTTTGGTGCAACCCTGTAAATTTTGGGGTACCCCTTTGGCCCCTCCCCTTTGCTACAATTCCCCTGTGGGAGAGGTCGGTGTCATTTCTTTCCCAACACTGTACAACACACATATAATGTATATTTAGCCACCCTGATATTTCTGATTGTGTTTTTAGTTCAGTTATTGTCATCATTGTGCCTGTCTTTGCTAGATGCTGTAAATGTGTAGTACGTGTGTGCCACAAATGTGTTACAGGCACAGTCTATGCTAGCATGAATAGATCATTCTTGCTAGCTTGGAAGTTGTGGTGGGTGGAGCTAACCCTCTTCCCTACTGTTTGCATTTGGTTGTAGGAGCTGGAGCGAGCAAGTTAATGACTTGGAGGTCTTTGTTTCTTTGACCCTTCATTGTCAGACACAACGTAGGAACACGCCGGTTACATTAAGACAGATTTAAAAGATCTGGATCAGTAAGTTCAGAACATCATCAGTGACAGCAGTTTTATATGTCTAAAGTATTACATCACAGACAGACCAGTTATTTAGGAGCTGTTATGGTTGTAAATGATAGGTTTATTACTTAGAAAATAATTAATGAAGTATTTAGATAATAATAATGTTTCAGATGATTAACATACAGGATAATTCTGGTTCTATAAATGTTATGAAGTTTGATTTCTCTGAGGTTTCATAAATACTTATCTCTGACTGTAATTTCTGGTAACTGAGACACTTACTAGTCGTTATTATTAGTTAGTGCTTTTGTCTGATCTCAATGAAGGTGACGATTATTCAGACTTTCAGGAGGTTTTAGATGAAACTGAAAGGCCCACAGAACCAAACACGTCTCAGCTGTGATCACACCAGAAACAGAAAAACACAAAAGTGATCAAACACATACAAAAGCCTACACTGCCATCTAGTGACAGAAACTAGTACTGCTAGACAACCAGGCTACTTTAAAGCAGGTGATATTTAGGTTGAAAAATAAAAAATAAGTTGATAATAAACATTTGACAAAATCTTTTGGCAGCTAACATCTGGAAGTGAGCTGTTCTTTGGTGGTAATTAACAGTTTATTCTTGTTGGTAATTATGTAATGAAAGGTAGCAGT
>NW_006272363.1:89588-108189 GCF_000239395.1 Neolamprologus brichardi
ATATACAGCTTCTTTTCCACCTCTGCCAAAAGGAGAGAGTCCCTGAAAGAGTTCTGTGAATTTTGTGACGTTGAATTCCATGATACCCTGCGCCATGTTGTGACGAGATGGCTGTCACTCAACCCTGCAATCACCCGCCTGCTGCAGAACTGGGACCCGCTGAAGTCATATCTCATCAGCATTGGTGAGGAATGTCCAAGGCGCCTGAAGGAATTGCTGAAGTTGACAGAAGATGCTGCTGGAGTTGAGGGAGAGGCAGACATTGTGGAAGTCTACCTCCTCTTCTGTAATAATGTCATGTGTCTGTTTGAAGAAGTGGTGAAAAAACTGGAGAAGAATGTAACCACGTCTGTTGACCTCTATTCCATCATGGAGTGTTTCCTGAAAAGAATTATTCAGAGAAGAGATGATGGATTCTACGGGTACCTAACAAGACAAAAGCTCCAGCGTCTCTCGCCATCTGATGCTGATGGTGCCAGGCAGGAGTTTACAGCCTTCCTAGACACTGCCATCAGTTATGTCCGGAAGTGGTTTGACTTTTCAGAAGAAAACTGGCTTTTCCACCTGCAGCCCCTCTCTCTAGCATCTGGGAAGATTTCCTTTGATGACATGGAGAAGATCATTGAACGGCATCACCTGGCTGGCAGGTAAGAAGAAAACATTTGCCAGTGAAATAATAAACCATGTTTTAATAGTATTGATGGTTAAAAATAAACAAATACAATTGATAGATAACATATATAAATAAAACCATAATCATTAACTTTGTTTGGAGTGTATATACACACACGCATGCAATCTTTTATACACTATTTTACAAATTCAAAGAGTTCATATACTTAATATAAGGATGGATAAATACATAATAAATAAACTATACTTATTGTATTGTTTAAATGCTATACAACGTTATAAACATATACAATACATTTTTTCCATTTATTTACCACTGTAAATGTTCTATGTACCACTTAGGATTTAGGTCAACTTCTCATCTCTATTGGCAGGTTAAACATCTCTATGGATGAGCTTTATGAAGAGTGTGTCACTGCAACCAGCCTTCTGAAGCACCTCGCCAAAGAACATCAGGAGAAGGAAAAGTGGCAGTCCAAGGGAACAGCAGAGAAGTGGATGGAAATTCTTCAGGCAGTTGACCTCCCCAATATGCAGGCTGTTGTATCCTTTGTACTCAGCATCCCATCTTCCACTAGGTTTGAGGAGAGGATTTTCTCTCTTATGAAGAATAAGTGGACTGATGTGCGGAACAAATGTTCTACTGAATTAATTAGAAGTGAGCTCATTGTCAGTCTAAATTATGATATGTCTTGCTCAGAGTTTTACTCTGCAGTACTGAAAGACAAACTCCTAACTGCAGCAAGAGCTCAAAAAAAAAATACAAATGGAAATAGTAGTCTGTTTCCACATAATGCAGCATTGAGCTTTTGAGTTCATGAGTTTGTTGGGTTTTTTTACTTCAACTTTCAGCTACAGTCAAGGCCTTTGAGGCACAAATGTTGTGTTTACAGGTGTTCCACAGACTTTTTTTGCACTTTTCTAATTGCACTAAATGTGCACTGTTACAAGAATGTTTTTCTTTCTATTGTTTTCTATTAATTTAGATAATTTTAGGTTAAGCAGGACAGAGTTCTTTGTTTTAATTTTGTCATTTTGCATAAAAAGTGAAGCGTACCAGTCTTTCGTTTAGGAAAGAGACCTATTTGATTGTGTTAATGTTGTCATTTTGCATTAAAAATAAATGGATAAATGATCATTTGTTTCCCATGTGTTCATATCACAAAGAATATGCATCTACTTAAATCAACTTCAAGTCAAATGGTTAAAAAAAAAATTTCACACACAAAAAAAGAGCTAAAAAAAATTCACCACACAGGGAAGAGTGAAGACAATTGGGTCGCCCGGCCCTGGCCACGAGGTGTCCCTTATTTATTTTTCAGGGAGTTGGCAACCCTCACACTGGCTGACAACTCGTCAGCCAGTGTTAGGGTTGTGCGGGGTTGTGTTAGGGTTGTGCGGCCTGCTGCAAAGTGGAGACTTTTTGTTCGTTCAGATATACTGCCATCCACTCGGAGATGCAGTTTTTAAATTCCTCAATGAGAATTAACTCCCGTACTGAAACTAGGTCTGCAGCTTTACAGGCCATACACCATCGGTCAAAAAGGACACTCTTTTCCCTTGCGAAATTCAGGTAGGATTGACCCTGCACCTTTTTCAACCCAAAATCGCTGCCTACAAGCCTCGGGGACTAGTTTGTAGGCTGACAGGATAGCACTTTTCAGTTTATCATAATCCAAACTGCACTCAGCGGACAACGAGGAACAAACTTCCTGAGTCTTTGTAACCACGATAACGTCTGACCCCACTTCCGCCAATCCCTTTATTGTGGCGGGAATGAACCCTGTATAAGTTCCGGGTCAATCAGCTGTATGTTCCCTGCTTCCCTGGTTGCTGTTGTCCCTGTGGTTGGCGTGCTTGTCAGATATTGACAAATTTTACACTACATACTCGTTGACAGCGTGCAATAACCCGGCCGATTCATTCATCTTTACACCACCTCACAATCGACTCAACGGTGAGTTATTTGTTTGTTTCGTTTGGTCACAATTAATGTAAATGCGGAGCCGTGGTCGCGCATTCTAAAACGCCGGTAAGCTAATGCTAGGCTAGCGACAGTAAGTGCACTTACTATTTTTATTTATTGAATATTGTTGTTTTTGTTTATTCCACTATGGCCGAATGTTGACTTAACGTATCTAGAGTTGAACGAGTGATTTGATTTTTGTAGTTTTGTCCGTTTTGGATGTTTTTTGTTACTTTTCTGATGAAATGCCAAAACGGCCTATGAGATTTTGCATTGAGTTAAATTCCATTTAGATTATTGAATCTGTTGCGCAACACCTGTGATTAAATGAGTTTTGTAAATATATTTGATTAACTTTGGATAATGTTTATTAGCTTTTTTGCTGATATACTTTGATGGGACCCATGAGAATGTTGTTTTGTAATAGTATTTTGAATGATAGTCATTATAAGAGATATGTTATCATTTGTTTGGTTATTGATTGTTGTATGAAACATGGCATTAATTACTTGACTTTGTTATTTATGGATTTATGCATTTATTTTGTCACAGCAGTAGAATACTGTTTCATTTTCTTCTGTGAATGATAATTTACGTTTTTGACCTTGTTTAGGTCAGGTTTTTTTTTTCTCCAGCAATCAGCCCTGATCAGCGCGGGACGGCGAGCCACCCGACCACCGCTACGTTGCGGTAGGAATCGTAAACCTATGGACTGAATTAAACTGTTAACACATGACCTATCACAGGTCCATGGAACTAAACTAAATCTCATACTGGACTAAACCTCATCCCACCTCCTTTTGGAACCTAATAAGCTGTTTTGTATTGTCAACATTATTTTTGTTTGTTATATATGCATGTATTAGTTTTTTGTACATCTGTCTATATATTTCTTATAGTGTGTGTGTGTGTGTGTGTGTGTGTGTGTGTGTGTGTGTGTGTTTTATTCACACACTCAGGCTCCATAGTCGAAACTACTTCTGATTGCTCCTTTTCTATGAAGCTGCAGTCAGGCGCCCTGGTCCTTTAACCGCGTTACACCTTGCCCACCAGCTTGCACTGCAGCAGGATAGCCCACGCATCCCGCAGCCAACGCAAGGCTGTCGCTATCTGCTAAAACGATTCAAAACACACATCCACCTCAGCATCACGAAACACAGGGACCAGATGACTATTTTTACCTATGTCAAACGGCACCCCTGTCTGTAAAAGAGGGGTTGCCACGGGAGGGGAGGAGGCCTGCTGGCGATCCAACTCTCGCAGCTTGTCCGTTGCCTCCGTCTTGACCTTCTTCAGCTCGACCTCCCTAGCCAGCTCCGCCTCCAAACATCTGAGCTTCTCGTTTTCAGCTGGAACTCTCTCTCACGCTCCTCCTTTTCCAGCTGAAAACGAGCCAGACGGACTCTGAGCATCCTGCTTAGAACCCCCCGATGACTCAGTGGAGAGCGGATGAAAATGGGGTAGCGTCATCGGCCCACCCTCGAGCAGCCCCTGGCCCACAGGTGTAGACACTAGCAGTACTACAACCTGGCTTGGAACATGGGATGCTGCACTTTGCCCAGCCGCACCATGTGTGCTTGGGGGTTCTTGCATCAAAACTCCCCCCCTCCTCAAATACTTATAGTATAGTAAAGTATATCGCGTACTAATATTTCATTATTTTACTAAGAAAAAAGGATAAGTAGAATTATCCTCAAAGGAACTACTTTTTACTTTCTTACTTTGAGTACGTTTCAGAGCTTGTACTTTTTCACTTTTAGTTGAGTAAAGAAGTTCCTTCAATATCTAGACTTTTACTGGAATATTTATTTAACACGGGTATCTGTATCTACTTAAGTAAGAAAGGCTGTACTTTTGAGACCTCTGCTGATCTGTAGAAAACGTTTGTGCACTCAGGCAGTTAACATTTAAATGTTTTACAAAGAATCACATGGTCCTTAGTGAAAGTGAAAGTGTTTACATAAGAATATAAAAGGAGTGGTCAGACTCCTTACCGCACCACACTGCCACAACGACTGAAAGGAGGTGATTTGTGTACAATAATGTCTTTGCCAACACTGTAGAGACAAAAAGAAAATTAGATGACAGCATTTGATTGACATCTCTCTTCTGTAACGGTAGGGTGTTTAATGTTGTTCTTTTTCCAGTGATGTTTCTGTTAAAATGTTCCTCATCAGTATATTTATGGATCAGTATTACTGCTGTAGATGGTGCAGGGCAAGCTTGTCTAAATGCTTTTTAATATTCTTTTTAATCTACAGTAGTGATCATAATCACAAAATGACAAGTTTGCATTAGCTGTTGTGTGAGGACCACATATCTGTGAAAAACAGCTGTTAATAAACTAGTAAAATAAGCCTACAACTTGATTTAAAAAAAAAAAAAGTATATAAACATATCTGTACAAGAAATCACAGCTGAATTAAGTTTTGAGCACAGTGTGAGACTGTTAACTGTATGTGTTTACAGCAGCAGTGGCGGTTTTTGATATGGGCGACATGGGCCGTTGCCCAGGGCAGTTGCATAGGCACCAGTCGGTTTTCTGTCGCCTCTTTGCGGGGAGTAAAGGCACACTTCGTTTGCGGGGTGCGCCTGCTGCTTGCGGCAAAGGAAAGAGAGGGGCGGGGCTGTGGGGGATTCTCTTGCTAGCTGGATCGGCATCTAATAACACGCTTCCAAAATAAAAACAAACCAACAAACACAAAAGCACCAGACATCATGATATAGACTTATAATTTGCACCGATGTTTTTTTTCTAAAAGTGCATGCGATGGGTCTCAGTGCACCTGCTTGCTGCTGCTGTGCTGTGAAGTCTCACGCACAACTTGTCAAAAAGGGGGGGCTTCCAAATAAAGCACATTTCATTTATAATGTTGTAAATCCAAACTTTGAGAGAGATAGATAGAGATATATATAGATAGATATCTCACACACACACACACACACACACACACACACACACACACACACACACACACACGTGTGTGTGATATGTGTATATGTGAAACATTCAGTCAACCAAGTGATTTCTGAGAAATGTTCATTTGATTGTGTTGGTGGAGCCTGCAACTGTTCAACTTGTCTGTTTTGTTAAACCGGACATGGCAGTTACCCTCTCTGTCATCAACCCTGTCATTACTAACGTGCCAAACAAGTTATTTAGTTTCCTTGACAAGCTCAAGCCACTGTCAACAAGACATGGACATGCCCATGAGAGCACCTACCCTAAACAGCAAATACTGCAAATGAGTAGGAAAATCATGCTCAGTGTTTTCTCTTCAATTATACTCATTTGGTTTTTATAGCTTATGTTTATGAAAGTGCTGAAATTAGTAAAATGCTATCCTCTCATTACTTTTAGAGAGAAACATACTAAATAAATTGGAGCAACTGTGGGAGTCTGAGCCAACAATGGAGTTAAAATATTAGAAAAAGAAATGTCCTCACTACACATTCTGTTTACCAGAATACATTTTTATGTGTATTTTTGTCATTCTATATGTGCAGTCAGGTTCCTGAAGACACAAAGAACAAAAGTGAACGTCAGTCTGCTGTTACCCCTACAGACATAAGTAAGTAAAAAATTAGCACCAATTCCAAAACAACTGCTTGGGAGACGATTGGGAGACACACGGGCTCAGGCAACATGAGCATATCGGGTTTGGATTGTGGTGGTGTGGGACCTTCAGACTCTGATTCAGAACTCTCAAGTTCAGGTTCAAGCAGTGCAGTACCCTTGGGCTCTTGTGAGATCCACGGGCTCTTGTGAGATCCACAGGCTCAGTGATAGAGTGGGCTGGTTGTAGCGAGGGAGGGTTCTAAGGAATCAAACATGGGGAAGCTCTAATTTTAATTTCCTTAACTGTCTTTTAGAATGGGTTGTATACAGTGTTGGTCAAGTTACTTGAAAAAAGTAATTAGTTTCTAATTACTTATCCAAGAAAGTAACCTTGTTACTTTACTGATTACATATTTTCAAAAGTAATTAGTTACTTTTTTACTTAGTTACTTAGTACCTTTTAAGAAACATGATACACAACCTGACTAGTTAATAAAGCAATAGACCTTTCAGCCCAATTCTATTTTTATGCATAATTCATCATGTAAAATGTTATCAAATGAAAAAGTCTCTTTTTAAAACTTGTTTTATGAGTTTTAATCTTTTAACTTTATGCACACTGCATCAAGCAAAAATCAAATTATATGCAACAGTCTTTGACTTGAAGAAATTTGTTTAACATTTATACCTATTTTCTGCACATTCCAGCACATAAAATAATGATTTGTGTTTACACTTAATCTTTTAAATAGATGCAAGTAAAACACAGCAAAAAATATATCAAATCAAATATTCAGTGGCACTGAGTCCTGTCGCTCTTAAGTTTTCAGCTGTTTAGCAGGAGTAGAGCAGTCGGTTGTTTGCCCCGTGCCACAGCGGTCATGTCAGTGGGAGGATCTGGGGGTTTCTCTGAACTTCTCATTCCCGTGGTGGCTTGCTAGGTGCTTCCTCAAATTTGAAGTTTAATTTTGCGATGTAGAAAGAAGTTGTTAAATATCAACACTTCACTGATTTTCCTTTTTGATTCCTCATAGGCATCTGATAGAAGACAACACACTGCTCAGTAGACCATTTTAACACTTTTATTACTTCTGGAAGGGAGATGCGTCCTGCATAACACGAATGCCGCGAATCTTGAGATGACGATGTGTGCTTAACAGTTTTTTTTACAGGCTGTCCCATTCTAGTGTAAACAACAGTGTTACACATACAATCAGTAGTCATGTTGCATAGTGTACTCAGAGGTTATTGTCTATTAGCTGCAAAGCATCTTCTCAGCTCCAGCGAGGCTGCGACCTTGCCCTACTCCCTTCTAGTAAATTTCCACTGGCAGATGGCTCCCTGTTATCAAGTTCTGCAGACAAGCGTGGGCGAGAGGACACGTAGCCTAAGGCCAATAATATCAGGGCCATGTCCTCTATAGTATTCTGCACTCAACGGTTTAAATGGCACTTTAATTAATATGAAGTATAGCATTTAGGCACTTCAGGTAATTACATTTTTCACATCTCACACTTCAGACACACTTTTCCTCAGACTGTCACTTTACAGAATTAACCTCAAAATAATGTAAGTACTTCCAAGCTTTAAACACTGCATGGTCGTACTCTCTCCCACACTCCATATTATCCATTTTTGATCTACACATGTCTGTTGCTGCCACAGATATCACATGTGGTTATGTCATTGGTACGAGACACTTTCACAAACAAAATCACGGTTTAGTAATGCAGTAACACAGCATGCTAAGAATCTTTGAGAGTCTTAGAAACTCAAATCTCTGCCCTTTAGTATGTAATGATACTGTTGCATCAATGTCAGAATACCCATATGAGGTCCCTCTAACCAACCTCTCAGAGACTGACTTGAGAAGATGTGTGTTATTATTGGGCAATGTGTCAAAATGTTCCCTAACTGCTGATCTTTTTGCCTTTTTGGTGGCTCCATAATGTGCTTAAAATCTCTATCAAGCTTGTGATGATTCTCAGAATCACCTCACATTCAGTTCACACACAAAACAAATTCCTCTATCATTTCAACAGTTTGAATCACATAACAAGGCAGTCATGACAGGTTAATAGGGAATGACAAACAGTGGGGAAACTAAACGCATCTAAATCAAATCAGAGTAATGAGGCAATGAAAGAAAAACTAACACAATACACAACAGACAAGCCATTCCAAAAATCAAACAATAAGTCAGGAACTTTAACTAAGAGAGAAATACACTGAGAACTGAAGTAAACAAAGGGGAATTGACTGAGGAAAATGCAAAAGGAAAACACAAAGGTGGAAACTCAACCAATAAGCAACCTATAAATGAAAATATTTAATAAACAAACAAAAACAAAAAAACTGGGTCAAAGACTCTGCACAATGATATTCCACAAATGAGAGAAAATATATAAAATGCTTCAACTATGTTGTATTGTGCATAAAGTACGGGTTTAGGAGACTTGTAAATAAAAACAAAATGCAATGATTTACATTTCGCGCATTCTCTGAATTTTTACTTGAACAAATATTGAATAAGTGTGTAATGGATAATACTCTAATCTCAATACCACATTACATAGGACAAAAAAATCCCAATTAATAATCAAGTCAGACTTGACAATGGCATGAAACTTGCATTTGAATATTTGAGTATCAGATAAGGCAAATGGTAAATACTTGACCTGAGCTATATTTTTTAAATATTTCAGCATAGAGGGTCCAATAAATAAAATAAAGATGTTTATGTTCTTGTTTGAACATAGGCATTAATTTTACATCTGTGTTTTACAATATTAGCTACAGTTTCTGTAGAAGTAACAATAATTGTTTTATCCACAGTGAAACACCTGGAGAGCTTATTGGAAGAACTGGGCTTGAACCAGTACTACAGAGAGAAGCTATCACTCAGCAGAATACTTGAGATCAACAAGAAGTCAATCACTGATGAACCTGCCAAGTGTAAAGCAGACCTTCCATGGTATTTTCTAAAGAGACTAATGATGTTTAATGTCACTTGTATAAATGTGAAATGTACATCAGTGTGTGAGTCAAACAGTGATAATCAATCAGGGAGTACAGACTTAGATCTTTTTAATATTATTGACAGTTCAAACACAGATGACATGGTGAACCCCCTCGACATAATCACTGCTCTCTTTCTGTGTTCTGATAGTTTTCTACAGCAGGAAATGGCACTAAAAATGTCCATGTGTCAGTTCTCTGTCCCTCTGCTGCTTCCCAATTGTGACACAGGACAGTGCACACTCATGCTGTGGGCCATGAGAGACATTGTTAAAAAGTACAGACCTCAGTCTCTTTCACAGTCAAAGGGCTTCATTGAAGAAAGAATTGTTCTCTCTGAACTTCCAATGGTCTCTTTTGTCAGACTGGGTGAGTGCTCCTTGTCCAAGTCAGAGATTCTCAATAAGCTTCTGAGCAATGCTCAGCAGTACCACGACACCTTTGTTCACCACAACATGGAGTGTGGTGATAGTCCAAGAAGAATTTCCAATGGACTGACTGAAATTACTTGGTATCTTCCTTGTGGAAACACAAACATTGATATCTTCAGTCAGCCAGTGGCTGTAGCTAACCTTCATGGGGACATTGCTTCATTTGAAATACAATACTCCTTTTTGTGTCAGACATCTGCAGCAGTTTTTGTCTTCTTTGACCATTTGGATTCTGAGTCTGAGTTTGTGATCAATCTGTTTAAAAGCCAGAATCACAAAGCACCGATCTTCTTGGTGGGTAACGGTGAGAGCAAACACTTCAGTTTAGAGGCTCTGAGAAAACTGGCAACTAAGTTGAACTTGAATAAAAACAACATAATTATTACAGCAAAGCAAAAAGATGATGCAGACTTTGTAAAATATTTGAGGAAAACAGTCAGAAATGTGGTTGAGAAATCAGAGAAGAAGATGAAAATGGAGAAGATGGTGAATGTTGCACATGAATTGGGAATCCTGGTTGATGAGGATGCTCCAGAGTGCCAGACTGCAAAGAAAAATGCAGAAGCAATCACTGCAGAAATTCAAGACATCCATACATACAAAGAAGATCAACTTCCCCGACACAGCCAAATATGGACAATACTGACCTTGTTAGAGAAGGAAGAATTTCGACTTCAAAATGTTGGGTCTAAAAATGTAGAAGATTACAAACGAGATATTCAGAAACAGAAAGAAGTACTGCGGCAAAAGCAGAACTCTTATGAGATCTCAACAGCTATGACAAACTTCATCACAGGGATATCAAGCCCAGGAACAGAAAGGTTTTATTTCCTGAAATGGATGCAAATGAACCTCAATAATGTGCCTCATATAAAACTGTCTGAACTCAGGGAGAAATATAAAGAAAAATGCAAGAATTCTGAGATTAAAGAAAATTGCAAAAGCTGCATAAACAAACTAATTTCCAGCATCTCACTGGGGACTGAACACTTCTTCCGTGAAATGGGTCAGATTTATGAAGCTTCACTGTCTCTTCCAGAAACAGACCCAGTACGTCAACAATTTCAGCATCTGCCCAAACTGTGTGCAGAGTTGTTGCTTGATGGATTTCCGCTTGAGCTTGTAGATGGAGATGCATCCAACATCCCTCTCAGATGGGTGAGTGATGTTCTCTCTCAGCTCAGTGACTTGGTGTCTCCAAACAGAAAGATACTGGTAGTCACAGTTCTTGGAGTTCAGAGCACAGGAAAGTCCACTCTCCTTAACACCATGTTTGGAGTGCAGTTTGCAGTGAGCAGTGGTCGATGTACTCGAGGTGCCTTTATGTTGCTCATCAAAATCAATGAAGACATGAAAAATGTCCTAAACTGTGACTACATGGTGATCATTGACACTGAGGGCTTAAAGTCACCAGAACTTGCACAACTGGACAACAGCTATGAGCACGACAATGAGCTTGCAACACTTGTTGTGGGACTGAGTGATGTCACCATTGTCAACATTGCAATGGAGAATTTAATTGAAATGAAGGACATCCTACAAATAGTTGTGCACGCTTTTCTCAGGATGAAGGAGGTGGGCAAAAAGCCTAAATGTCAGTTTGTTCACCAGAATGTGTCCGATGTTTCAGCACATGAGAAGAACCTACAAGACAGAAAACTGCTCCTGAAACAGTTAAATGAAATGACTCAGGCAGCAGCCAAAATGGAAAAGAAAGAGGGGAACAAGAGCTTCACTGACGTGATGGAGTACAGTCCAGACACTGGGAACTGGTACATTCCAGGACCCTGGAATGGAAACCCACCAATGGCACCAGTTAATGCAGGATACAGTGAGGCTGTATATGAGCTCAAGAAAAACATCATCCAACTACTGAGAAACTGTGAGTCATCTGCTAATAATATCATGGAGTTTAAAGAGTGGGTGAAAAGCCTGTGGAATGCAGTAAAGCATGAAAACTTCATCTTCAGCTTCAGAAACAGCCTCGTAGCTGATGCATACATGAAGCTCTGCACAGAGTTCAACAAATGGGAGTGGGAGTTCAGAAAAGAAATGTACACTTGGGTAACAAATGCAGAAACTAAAATTTACAATTTTGGTACCATTGCAGCAAAATCTGAAAAATCTGACATGAGAGAATTTCTCAGATCTTTGAAAAGTGAAGCCTCCACAGTGCTGTCTGCATGGGAGACAAAGATTCTAGAAAATCTGACACAATATTTCAAGCAAACAGAGGGTCATGTGTATCTGGTTGAAGGATACAAAGAGGAATTCTCAAACAGTGCAAAGATCCTTCATCGTGAAATAGAAAGTAGTGTAAAGTATCAGCTTGAAGCAGCAGCAGAAAACAGAAAGGGAATGACAGAAATCAATAAAATCAAAGACAATCACACAAAAGAAATTAAAAAAGCAGTGCGTGAATTAATTGATAAATGTCAAAAGAAAAAAGTCCAAATGACAGACACAGAGTTGGACAAAGAGTTTGAGAAGATGTGGAGTGAAACTTTAGACAATCTGTCTTTCTCTGAACAAAAAACCTCAAATGTCACAGACAAAGTGTCCCACTATCTGAGAGAAAATCTCAAACACAGGGGGAGCCGTGCAAATCAGTTACTAAGTGAAAGGAGTCTGCAAGATTGTGGAAAAGAGTCTTTCAAACATACAGCTGAAGGATGGTTCAGCAAACTGAAAAAAAGAACAAAAAAGGGGCATAATCACAAAAAGAACACAAAACATCTGGCTGACACAATCATAGACACTTGCACAGACTTTGTGAATGAACAAGTAAAAAGAAAAAACAATTACCATGACACTTACATCCAGGAGATCATCCACATGATTGATGAGAAGCTGAAAAAAAATCAAGATGTTAAGATAACCATTGAGTTTGAAGTTTCTCTAAAACAGCACATCTGTGGATTTGCAGCCAGAAAGTTTCAGAAAATGCACGAAGATTTCATAGAAAAAAATGATCCACACAGATGTCTGGCTAAAAACAAGGAAAAGTTTAATGATGATTTCAAAGATGTGTTTCATGAACGAGACCAGTGCCAGAAGAAGGCAGAAGAATTCACAAATCTGTGTTTGAAGCCTGCTGTTGAAGACTTTGTTCATCGCTCCCTGGGTCTTAATGTCATTGATGAAATGAGGAAACTCGAGCAGTTCAGCACACAAATGTTCTTCCAGTATTCAGTTTTACTGGATTTGCTCTCTAAGGAGGACTTTCAAAGCTACCTGAGTTATATTTCCTCATATGAGAAGTATGTAAAGTCATGGATACTCGAACAAATAAAGGAGCATTTCTCAAATGAGTCGACAGTATTTGAGTTTGAGGACCAACATCTGCAGTCATGTGTTAAATGCATAATTTCTGCCATCAACAAGGCCAAAACTAGTGAGAGTGATGATTTGAAGGCTTTTGTTGAAGATATTTGCAAAGAACTTGGTGATAAACTGGTCATTTCCCAGGATGCTCTTGGCGCTTTCATGATTCTGAACAATGCTGACAAGGAACAGTTTGCTCACTGGCTCACAACATCTGTGAATGACATGCCAGAAACTCTTAGAAAAAAGTTTAAAGAATCTGCCTTTGAAATGAAACTACAACATCTCCATGTGAATCCTCAGAATGAGCTTTTCAACAAATTGATTGGTTGTGGCAAACAGTGTCCATTCTGTAAAGCTCCCTGTGATGCAGGAGGAAAAGTCCATACTGAGCACTTTGCTTCACTGCATAGGCCAAAGGGTCTGGGTAGATACAAATGGGACAGCACAAAAAATCTTGTCACTGATATATGCTCATCCTCAGTGATCAGTGAGAACAGATTTTGTTGCAATGATACGAACAATGAATGGCACCCTTATAAGAAATACAAGGAAATTTATAAAGACTGGAATATTCAGGCAGATGTGAGCCTTGAGGCGTCAGACTACTGGAAACATGTAATGACAAAATACAACAGTGACTTTGCCAAAGAATATAAAGCAGAACCTGCTAACATCCCAGAAACATGGCATGACATCAACAAAGATAAGGCAGAAAAAAGTCTGAAAGAATCATTTTACATCAATTAATGTCTCATATTCTTTATTTCCTTCTTGTGTACAGAAGAATATCACAGATATTGTTTTTGTAATACTGAAACCTTTAAGTATTTTATAAGTAAAATGTAAGATACTGTTTAGTGCACAGACAATTAACCAATGTGGCGTAAAGTAAAACAAGAAAATTACTGAACAGCTTCACATCAGTTTACATTTAACACATTTATGAGAAGTATTTTTTTTTTTACCAAAGAAAATGCATGCAGTCAGTAGTGATTTTTAAAAAAATTATCAAATAGCTATGACACATAAAATGTTATCGATTCATTTTGTTTTTTGTTAGAGATTCACATTTTTGTTATGGATGATTAAGTTTTCTTCATTTTTAATAAGAAATAAAAAAAAATACTCAGAGAAACAGTTTGTGAGGAATTTGGCATCAAATATTTACAAATTTAATGTTTTTAAAATTATGTGTTTATAAAAGTTAAAATTCATTTGAGTGTCACTAATGATGTGCATGTTAAAATGAACTGAGTATGTAAATTTTTTTTACTTCTTATCAGTTAGATGGCATGATGATCAAATCAAGTTAATTATGTTGAGTCACTCAGTTCTAACCATTTCCATTGTAGAGTATTGAGTGACATAAGACAGGATCTCAGTGATGTGCATGTGTTGTTTCTATTTGCATCAGTTGTAATGCTCTGGAGTAAAAATAAATTATATTCAGCCCCAAAGATATGACCATATAACTTCGTGTGTGTGTGTGTGTACATGACAAAGTGGATGAGTAGTTGGAATACTCTCAACTTGTCTCAGGAGTATTGACTTTTTGAACATTATTCTCTATAAATGTTTATTTGCTATGACTTACTATTATCAAAGTAACATTGCTGGGCTTAATAACCCCCGATTTTTTTTTTTTTTTGCTTATATTTTATTATGTTGCAGAATTAACTCGTATGTGCATACTTACACTGCTTCTTTGTTCTCAGTTTTCATGTAGGTCAGGTGTGGGAAAGACCTGCCCAGCCTTTCCTGACTTTTAAAGTATTGATGATGTCATGACAGGGTAAACCAAGTTTTGTTTACACAGATGACACAGAAGACTCAATTTTGCTCATGTGGATGAGTATGACTCTTGACAGTTCGGAGTCAGAGGCCAAACATGGACAAGGTCCTGATGTGATTGGTCACTTTGATGGCCACTTCAGGTTTTTGTGTTAAACTGAGTTACACTGTGGCAGTGTCAGAAATGCTGTTTTAAACTGCATCTGTTTACATTATGAAAACTTAAGTTTGCTGAATGAATTATTAACAGTTATTGTTTGTTGAGCAGCAGTGGAAATACTGACAACTGTTACTGGATTATTTAATTTTGAAGAAATATTTTAAACCAGAGAATTCCATTTCTAATTCTGAAGCTTTAATCCATAGGTGTCAAACGTTGGCCTGCAGTGTACTTACATTTGGCCCATGAAGCCATACCAAATTACTATTAGAGCTGGTATTATACAGCGCATGTATGGCTAATACTACAAATCCCAGACTGCTCTGTTGGTGTTTTTGCCCGTCAGTCACGACAGGACCCATTAACGCCCTCTCCTCTGTTGACCATAGTCATAGCAACCATGCGAATACTGCCGTGCTACCTCTCCCAAAATAGCGAGGTTTGTCTTGTATGTGGAGCTAATGTGGCTATAACCAAGGAGTAGAACATTAGACGACACTATGAAACGAAACACCAAGACAAGTACAAGGACCTGGACATGACTCAAAGGCACCAGAAAGCAGAAGAGATGAAAAAAAGTTTTGTTTTACAACAAATTATGTTCAAAAAAGCCATATCACAAAGTGAGACTGCTGTAGTTTTATTTAGGCTAGTTTTATTGTGGCAGCAGAGATCAGGAAATCAGCCCGGCCCTTCAGTGAGGGAGAGTTTGTGAAAAGGTGTATGATAAAAGTTTCCGACCTTGTGTGCCCAGAGAAAAAGCAAGCATTTTCAAATGTGAGCCTGAGCAGAAACACAGTAGCTGATCGCACACGTGAACTTGCCACCAATCTATATAACCAGCTGATGGAGAAGGGAAACCATTTTGTTGCATTCTCCCTCGTTGTGGATGAGAGCAGCGCTGCATCTGATAGTGCCCAGCTTGCAGTCTTCATCCGTGGGGTGGACTCAAATCTCTGTGTTATGGAGGAACTTTTAGGATTAAAATAAATGCATGGCACAACCACAGCAAAGGAAATCTTTGAAGAGGTTTCCAAATGTGTAACTGAAATGAAGTTGCCATGGGAAAAACTTGTGGGGTTAACGACAGATGGTGCACCAGCAATGTGTGGTCAAAGGAGCGGACTGGTGGGCAGGGCACGAGAAAAGATCCGAGCGGAGAACTGTGCAGGTGAGCTAACTGTTCATCACTGCATCATGCATCAAAAATCACTTTGTGGCAAAGCCCTAAAGATGGAACATGTGATGACTGCAGTGACATGAGTAGGTAACTTTATAAGAGCCAAAGGTCGGAATCACTGCCAGTTCACTGTTTTCTTGAGGAGTGTAGTTCGGAATATGCAGATGTGCTGTATCACACAGAGGTGAGTTGGTTAAGCCGAGGAAAAGTACTGAACAGGTGGTTCGAGCTACGTGAGGAAATATTTCAGTTTCTGAAAAGCAAAGGGCAAGACACAGCTGAGCTCAGGGAGCAAGAGTTGCCATGTGAGCTGACCTTTATGTCATCACGAGCCAAAACATCTCACAGGAGACGTCTGACCGATGAACACCTTCAATCAATCCCGAGGATTTCCTCAGCTCAGAGCCTGAGCCCAGACATTGAGGAACTAGCATCTAAGAAGGGATGCCAGGTATCTGGCTTAGACACATCGGAATAGATCAGTGTGTAGCAAACTGAGCTATAATTAACGTTTTCTTTGTACACTTTTTCTTGCTACTCCCAGACATGGGCTTGAATGGTTTCTTGTTCAATAATATTTTTATTATTTAATTGGTTTATTATTGTTATTTTATTTTTGCATTTATTATTAGCCTGTAGAAAAAGTTTACTGTTAAAATGTAATTCAGAAGGCTGCAAATACAATTTTTATTTAAGAAATGAATTCCACTGATGTGTTATTTAATTGGAATGTCAATTTTGCATGTGTGCAATATTAAGTTATATATATTTAAGTTATGTATCATTTAGTATTAATCTTTGCTTGTTCCATATTCAGTTTTTCAGCAAAACTTTTTTGAGTCCATAAGAAAAGGTTCCTTATTATATCTGGAGGAAGATTTTTTTTCAATAAATATTAATGTTAGCCCCCGACTTTGTTCCAGTTTTGAATTTTGGCCCACTGTGTATTTGAGTTTGACACCCCTGCCTTAATCGGAAGAAAAGAGAACTAAGTGTTTCTTAGACTATTGAGTAATCTCAAATTTATAAAGTGTGAACAAAAATGCGAACAAATATAAAATGTGTTAAATTGCTGCCAGTGAGTGCACTTCATTCACTGAAACAGCTCTACACATCTGACTGCAGAGCTTTACTCTCTGTGGGTTCAAGTTCCCCTGTAATAGTTCATCCAGATAATGTTTCAGATTCTCTGCACAGTCTGTGGAGTGGCCAGCAGAAGAGGATGCAAGAATCTGTCTTTTTAAAGTAGCTCATCGGTCTGAACTAGTGTCTGATAAACAGTTCAGGTTGTTGCCATCAACCTGTGTAAATCTAAAGGCTCTCATAACTATATTACACACCATGCTTGTAGCTGCTGTGTGCTAGGTGTGCTTTATGTTTGTGGTAATTGGGATTTTTCAGATTTCTTAACAAAGTCATGCCTAAATGTTGGAGATTTTAACATAGATGTGCTGACACAGAGACGCTCAGCTGCTGGCACCACTCTACATACCAAACTGATTTAGATGCTGTGGTTTCACTAAAGAAGAGACAGCCTAAAATTAAAGCTGAACTTTGGCTGAATAACACAACTTGTGCTGTCAGACAGACGTGCCAAAAAGCTGAACAAAAAATGGAAAACGGACGAGCTCCATATATCATTTCAAATGCTATAGGACTGCCAAAAGAAATTATCGGTCAAATATCCTTTTATTAAACTGTCACAAACCTCATGTTTATTCATTATTGTTGTTCTAAATGTTCCTCATTCCGAGGGTGTTGAACTTTCCTCTGAGGCATGTGTAATATTTGGTTGTGGAACAGATGACTAATGCTAGTGTTGCTTCCCCAAGATGATGACCAGACCACAACATGTGGTGCTGTGATAAAGAATAGAAAAAGGGACACACATTGAGCCGATGTCACAACAGGAAGTTTTATTCTTCACAACAGCTTAGAACAGCTTCAGGTATCACCACGCTAACTGCAAAGAAATGGCCTTATGCTTCAGTCCAATTAACAGTACATGGCCACAATTTCCTGAGCAAGAGACTATAGTAATCTCTCAACACAACTTTGAAAAAACATAAACAAAATGTTGCTTAAACCCATTGACAATACCACATCCACAATGTATCACAATAAACACACATATTTTACAAAGATAAACAAAATACGATAGTGTACTCTGTACTTCATTTTTAACTACATTTACAACCATTATAAATGAACTTGTTTTTAAACATTTTCATTCTCATTTCAGCACTAAATTATTTATGTGAAAGGTGTTTCCACTGTACTGACAATATAACTTCCATTCTTATAACAATTTCACTCTTTACAACCTACAACTATATAGGGTGCAATGCTCCTTTAACAGTGTTCACTACTACTATGCAGTCACCATTGGTCAATAAGTTTCCTTATAACACTCTATAATTATCTTTGGCATTAAACCACAAAATTGTTCTTCTAACCACAACATTAACCAGAAAAATAAATCACTGTACAACCCATTTAAACAGAGTGCATAATACATTAATGGTTCAGGGTCCAG
>NW_006272363.1:108745-125437 GCF_000239395.1 Neolamprologus brichardi
GAGTAATATTAAAACTAAGTAGCTGCCGCCATTGTTGGAAACTGGAATTGGCTGGGCCGCGCTATGAATTCTGCAATATGGTTTTTCAATTCTCTTGTCCGGGTGGAAATTCGGGAGAATGGTGGCTCCGGAATTCTCCCGGAAAAATCGGGAGGGTTGGCATGTATGGTTGTGGCAACATCACTAACTGACAGGGGATTTCTAAAAATCAAGCCGCAGTTCTTCAGCTGAGGACATTCCCTCCTGTAGATCAGAAAATGAAATGCACATGCTATCAGTAAGTAACTACTTGTCTTTCACATTTTCAGTTACTACATCATTAGTTGCACTTCATCTTCATCTATCAAATAGGAAAAGAACTCTTCATAATCTTCATCGGTTTGTGGTACATCTGCGTATGCTGTGAGTGATAAACTTTTAAACAAGGAATAACACAAGTAAAGGAAAGCAAAATAAAACCAGGGAAACTCCAACGCCGATCAACAGTCTCTTTAGAATCTGAAGCCATGTTTAAAGAATGCACATTATCTGGTATGTAAGTGCAGCACGTGGTGTTAAATAAGACACACAATCCTCCTTTCTCAGCCAGGATCATGTCCAGTACTACACGATGTTGCATTACAGCAATTCTGAGAGCATCTATTTCTTGGTTTTGTCCCTCGTTAACCTTTCAGGATGCATTGGGGAACAAGCCAAATTTATAGTCCAGTGTCTCAATTCCGAGAGCATGTTTTCCAACTCCTGTCCACGGGAAGAGTGAGTTGAGTACCTTTTGTCCAATTGTCCAGAGTTTGAATTCTTTAGGTACAGTCGGTTCCCCAGATTGAGTCATGTGGTCTGACTGTTGAAGTTGACCGTTCCTTCTTGGATGAGGATGGTGATGTTGATGTGCACTTTCCACAAGTCATTCTGAAGATGTGGTCAGAGATCAGAATTGGTGCACATGTTCCAGGGTGTTTCCCATATATGGTTGGTTGTACTGATGTGCTCGGCATGTGCAAGCAGACGTAACAGTCTTTCTCTGTGGTTCTGTTAAACACGTATCTGTATCAGGCATTTTTCATCCAAGGATGGTTGTGGTCTTGTGTCATGTCTGGTAGATGTGAGTTGTCATGTGTCCATCTCTTATCTCGGCTCGTGTATGGGTTTTGTCCTGATTCGTGATTTGAGGTGAAAGACAGACGACTGGAGGTCCATTGTGCGTCAAAACAATGATTTTATTTACACACATATATGTGGGAAGCCGAGCACGATGACTCAAATAGCATCGATCTTCCCCGAACAATAAATGAGCAGTCATATATATATAACATAGTTGATGACGAGCATAATGCGTCAAAAGCAGATAACTACATGCATCAGTTCCAGTAATTCCAACATTGAACACATTGAAAATAGAACAGTTCCTTCCTCTGTTCCTCCACCACTGCCAGATGCTTCCTGTTATTTCATTTAATGCACTTCACTTATCTGTGGAACTAAACTATCACGTATGCAGGTAAAACAACTTCGCAGTTTCAAGCAAAACAAGTCTAGATCCTGTGTATATGTACAGGCAGCCTATGTATCTTGACCTCAGTGCATGACCCATTCTGAGTCATCTGTTACCAGGCAGACTCCAATGCAGCAGGCTGCTGAGTGCACACAGGCCTGTACTCTGTTTCTATCTAATATGTGGTGTATTGTAAGCATGTATGCAATCTTTCATTAGCTCGATAGGTTTTCCAATTGATCGGCCAAACTCACGCTGACCGAAGCTTCAGACCATTATCATCTGAGCTTCAACTCTTTAATTTTTTCTATTTTTATTCACACATCTCACACATCTTACATATTTCAAACTTTTAAGTTAGGATTTAAAAAACTTCTTTATTTAAACTTTTCCCACAAGGCTCCATTCTTTCTATAGCAGCTTCATATAAAGTATGCACCAGGCTTTTAATCTCAATGTGGATGCATTGCTCACAGCTCTAAAACTAGACATTAGTAAATCATATGCCTAATCATTATGTGTCACTGTGATCCACAAGTATGAGCACAAATTTGTTTGTCAAACCAACAAAACAAACAAAAAACAAAAACAAGTTGCTGATGGCATGAACGCTTTACACACATGAGCCAGGACACAAAAAGAAAAAAGCTGCTGCCAAAAACAAATCGGAAGTGTGAGGAAGAAACTGAGCTCACAGATAGCTGCGTGTGTGAGCTTTAATAGCATGCAGCTCCTGCTCTAAAAAACAAATAAATAAAAAATGTGTAACTTGCTCATTAGCTTAGTAGTGTCCACATAATCAATTCAGCTTCTCAATCTTGTAGCTTTAGCTGTTGTATACAGGGTTTCGCTTATTAGTTGTTAGTATAGGTGTGCTCTATATCTCAACAATGTCTCATCTAGGATGACAGGTTTTCAAGCAGGTCAACTGCCTCTATGCACCTGATTAGTTTGGATATTTTCTTCATCTCATATGTCATTATACTGAATTTGTGCAAACCTTTTTATTTTTTATATAACAGCAATGGTATATTACAATATTTTATTTGTGTTATATTTATATATATATTATTTTGTGTCCATCTGCAGTTTCACCCTTTCCCAAGCTGGAGACATTTACCTTTTCACACACTTTCCTTGGCTGAACAATGACACAACCTTAATATACCTTATGCATCTCTCTATTTCATTTAATATGTGTTTGTGTGAATTATCTGCTTTCATTCATTCTATTCATTCTGGGCATGGTCTTCAACCCAACTATGTTTCATTGTTAATACCAGTTTACAGGTTGTTATCCTTCCTATTATTAGTTTGAATACATTAAAGATAAGCTCTAATTTAATTTAGCCTTTTATTTATTTTATTTTGTTCTTCTTGTATTTATATCTATTCAGTCGGGTCTGTTTCCAACCCTTTTTAAACTACTTTAAACTACTTTGATCTCTAATTTTCACTTGATGAGGGATTATTATGTTCTTCCTGACATAGGTGAGTGTATAATGGGTGGTGCTGCAGCTGCAGCTGCAGGAATGGGTGGTGAATTAATAAAAGGATTGCGAGGACTGCACAGTGTCTCGTCTGTCTGGTATACTAGACTCGGGTGTGGTGGCTGACACGCCCTTCTACTCCGCGCTATTCACGGAGCGGTGTCAGTTTTATGAGGCAAAACTCAACCTTTCCCCTTTGTCACCAGTACGTGGGCTTTTGCAGGATACACAAAGATGGAAGTGGTTCAGCAGTTTATTTGTGCTGTAAAATCAACTTACTTCCAAAACACATACACACACACATATACACATAGACATTTGCGCGCTAATTTGTCACGAAGTATTTCACGGCCACTTCTAAAACCGGTCTAAACGCAGTTCCTTTTTGGCGAACTTAAAGCTATTTTGTTACGAAGTATTTGATGGCTACCTCTAGAACCAATCTAAACACAGTTCCTTTCGGCGAACTTAAACCCTATTTCACACGTTTATTTCTTCAAACCCTTGCGGCGGGTTAGACCCCTTTAGACCCTTGCGGCGGGTTAGACCTAAACAGTGTTTTCTCACCCTCAGTTGTCTTTTGCTGGTTGTTCAGGTTGTCTGGCTGGATCCTAGCATCGTGGACCAGAATAGTTCACCGGCCTGGACCCAAATTAACGTCCCTGGTCTTTCACCTCTACCTGGAGAGGGCTGTCGACAGACTTCGGTGCTGGCTTCCCACGACGTCAGGATACAGCAGTCAGACCTTGGATTTGGAGTCACAGAAACGTGTCTGTTGTTTCCATCGCTAAGCTCGAAGGACCAATTTAAATGACAGGGGATTTCTAAAAATCACCCCGCAGTTCTTCAGCTGAGACACCTGAGTTAGAAAACACGAACACTGCAGTTGTCTTTACTCGCAACTCCAGACTCGCGCTGTATCACTGTCTGCGTTCTTTATTTATACAAGCTTGTGTCTGTGTGTGTGTGTGTACAAAGATAACAGAGTTATTCTAAGAACTCAGAGCTGAGGTTCCCCTTTTCTAAGTCTGCATGTTCTTACAGAAAGAGGAAGCAGTTAGTTGTTTATCACACAAGAGTTCATGTCAAAAGTCACGTAGACATTTGCTTAGTGATCAATAAAAGAACACATTTCATGAAGCTGATCACACTATATACAATTTTCTGACACAATTTATTACTGACCTTTAACAAAATGCAAACCAAAGCAAGTCAGGAGCAAATAAACAAACTTCTATTCTTCATGGGAAACACATAAACAGGAGGGACACAGCCACGAAAGAGAATGCGACAAGCAAGGTAAGACTGAGACAATATACAATCATACACAAGATAACAAGAGGATGGAAATCAGAGAAAATTATCTTAGATTACAAAATGCTAGAAAATAGAAAGGGAAATAGCAATCTTACAAAATATTGAGAAAAAGCAAAAGCAAGACAAAACAACAACAATTCCTCACAATCCTGTATCCCAGACGCAGGGACCATGACAGATGCTACACACAGACTTTTATTGCAATCTGACCTGATAATTTGTTTAAACTCAGCAGGAATAAATAAAAACTTTAATAATGTACACCATGTGTACACCAGGTATGTTACAAACGTATAAACTTGTACCAAACAAGGGTTTATTTGTTGTATTCTTATATTTTCTCTTGATTATGACTCTGAATTTGTTTTATTAATTTCAATTTTAATATATATTTTCAATATATATTTCCTTTAATTAGCAGAAAACATTTGTTTTCTCCCATTTGTTTTCTGCTAATTAATCATCTGAGGCAGTTTCAGAATCAGAATCAGAGAAACTTTATTTATCCCGAAGGGGCAATTAAGATACAACAGAGCAGCATGACATTGAAGATAAGGACAGGGCATAAACAGGCAATAAGAATGAGATAATAAATACACAGAATATACAGTATATATACAGTGTAATAGTTTTAGTCACTTACAGTTATTTATTCACCTATTCAGTTACTTTAATTTTAAAACTCTGTAATTTTAAAAGTGAATAAAGTGTCGGCAGTATAAAAAGAGTATAGAGTAGTTTATGTTTATGGGTGTGGGAAATGGTCTTATCGGCTGGAGTTAAAAAGCAGAGTGGCTTTAGGGACAAAGGTGGGTCTCCTCCTCTCAGTCCTGCAGGAAAAGCAGCAGAGGCATTGAGCCAATGAGTTTGCTCTCAAAAACGTCACAGGAAGTCCCATGATCCTAAGTAAAAGTAAAAGTGTTTGTCTAAGGGTACAAAAGGGGGGAGATCAGAATCCCCCTGCACTACAGTGGCTCAGAGATGGAGAGAAAGTGATTTGTCTACAGTAACAGGACAGCAATCTTACCGAAAATACTGAAAAGCATTTAAACAGACACTATTTGTCCATGGACATGGTGGACCGGTGCATTTTTGAGCATAGAATGAACATAAAGACTCAGTCTCAGACATCCTTAATGAGTGATGGTCACCGAAGCAGGCATTGTAGTTGTGAATAGCAGTATAAGCCCAATGTATAACCTGACAGTGAACACTTCAGGGAACAAAAAGATGGTTAGGCGGTCCATTACCCAGGTAATTGCGGTATCTGGATCTGTAGGTGACAGTAAGGTTAAATCTAGGTATCAAGCTAAGAGTGCGTAAGGACAACATTTGAAACATTTGACTGCCACCAGGAGGATTTCTTCCAAATTATTTTAGACCACACAGTTCATAAAGTAATAGAGCCACTGCAGCCTCTATATACCTAAGAAACTAAACACCTCTAAATCTAAACTTTAAATTTAAACTTTTGAAGCACATTACACGGTTGCGCAGTATTATTTTTCTGTTTGCATGTTGATGTGGAACATAAAGTTCTTGTAATTCTCATGTTTACCCTTGACTGAAGGGGGAGTCAGAATCCTCTCTTTGCTACACTGCCTTACAGAATGAAAGTAAGTTAGGCACCAAACCCTTTACAAGAAATCACATGATCGTGAGTGAAAATGAAAGTGTTCATCTCACAATATAAAAGGGGTGTTCAGAATCCCCACTGCACTACACTGGCTGAAGAATTCAAAAGAAGCGACTTCTACAGAAACAGGTAAAAAAAAATATCTTATTGCCAATAGTGCAGAAACAGACCAAGTTAGACCGTCAAAGCTCTACAGTCTCAGTACATTGTTTTAATGCTTTTATTTATTTATTTTCATAGCAATGTTCCTGTTATGTGGATGATAAGGAAGAGCAGATGCTAGCTAGTGAATTCACTAAGCTGCTTTTTCACCAGCGATTATCAATGCAGTAGTCTAGTCTGCAATAAGCAAAAGTTTCCTCAAGAAAGGCGTTCACTCTTTGTGGCCTTACAGTCTGGTTTTTGGGTTATGGTTTCACTGATAAAAACAATCCAACAATATGTATCAGCACACATTAGTCTAACAGACTGTGCTGATTAAACTGCATTTTTGGGTTGCTGTAGAACAATAACAGGTCACAAGTCAGATATAGTGGGCCAGATATTATGTTGTTTTCACTGTCTAGATCAGGGGTTGGCAACCTTCAGCATCAAAAGAGCCATTTTAGACCCTCCTACCGAACACTGGGAGAAAAAGAGCCACGCATGCGTGTGTGTGTTTTTCTGTGTGAGAGGATACATATACTTAATACAAGAAGGAGAATAGCTTTTTTTCTTGCAAGAACTGTTTAACAAACACTTTGAAGAGTGGAGCTGAGCTGTCATGTGCAGGCCTGCTTTAAATAAAAATTTGTACGAAATGATCCACAAGTGTAAACTAAGCTTTACAAATGTGTACAATGATTTGTGTGTAACCTTTAAGGACTCACACACACACACACACACACACACAAATACCAAGCAATCTGACCACACGTAAAAGCATTTTACAAATGTATACATCCAAACCTGAATAAATACTGATCATTCATGCACAATTGATTAAGTTCAGCTTCACATATATGACCATTTTGACTTTCAAAAATCTTTATGTAAAAATTTCTAAAACTACACGTAGCATGTCTCTATCTCACCCACAAAGCTTACCCATCAGCTTAAATATGACTGATACACACAGATCACGTGGGGTTTTGAGGGACATTTCAGGCTGCCAGCTGCTGAGTTCAAGTCTCAGTGTGAAGCAAATGTGTACAAATCATTGCTTGTGGATCATATCGCGTCCATATGCAATCCTTGTGAGACATATTTCTATATGTGTTAAGGTTCAATGCGGGGGACTCAAACGCAGGACTCCTGAATCAGCTGAACACAAGGGTTTATTTACAGAGTTCACCAGGAAGTGCAGGGCAGTGCTATATACAACAACGTGAGGGACGGGGCTCCGGGGAAATCCAAAGGGGGGAATCACTCGCTCTCCAACTCTCCACATACACGACGGCAGTTCCTTTCATCACACTTGACACACAAATTCACACGGGAAAGGTAATCCAGGGGGTCTGTAGAAGAGGAAACAGGAATGAGCACGATATTCACAAAGACACTTGACTTATCTTGAGCTGTAGCTTGACTTGCACTGATGCGTGGTAGACAACGATCCAGCGAAAGCAAGTAGTCACCTCTTGGCTTAAATGCCGTTCACATTGATAGGCATCAGGTGTGTCCTTTTCCGTGGGCTGGGCCGAGGGCGTGAACCTGCAATGAGTTCCGCCCTGGCGACAGAGAGGAGGAGAGAGAGAGAGAGAGAAAAGGAAGAAAAGACCGATCAGCGTCTCGCCGATCCCCCTGGCCGTGACAATATGTCCATAATGAAAGCATAGTTTTTCATGTTCGCATAAGAGTCGGGATCGGCAGATTTATCTCCAGATCCACGGGTCGAAACAACAGTTTTTAAAACTAGGTTTTTAGAAAAAAAAATGTATTTAATTGTTTTTTTCACATCTAGTTTTAGTTTTTAAGTCTAACTTTAGTTCAGTATAAAAACCTTTGTGTGAGTTTTCATTTTGGTGTAAACGGTTTCTTCCACCGGGTGTTTCATTGCTTCAGCATTCACTTTTTGAGAAAATGTCTTTAATCTGCAGAAAACATTTGTGCACTAAATCATCTAAGGCAAATTTCTGTAAAAGCTGTACAAGAAATTACTACACCTGAGTAAAATTTAAAGTGTTCAACTAACAGTTTATACAGCACCTAAAGTCCACTACACTGCCTTACAGAATGAAAGTAACTGAGGCACTAGACACCTTTACAATAGGTCACATGAACCTGAGTAAAAACGAAAGTGTTCATCTAATAGAATAAGAGGAGTGGTCAGAATCCCTGCTGCACTACACTGCCTGAAGAATTGAAAGGAAGTGACTTATTGTCATGTAATTAATATATCCTTAGTGCTTATTTTCTTTATTATATTGTTTTATGTACTTTAATAATGATGGTTTGTAAAGCAAGGCCACTTTTGACTCATAAACTAAGTGCTTAGCCAGACTGAAAAACAGCAAGTTAGTGTAGAGCTATACAAGTATATTAATAAATACAGGAAGCCAGACAGAAAAGAGGAACTTGTACCAGTGTTTGTATTGAAACTGTGTGATGTGTAAAGTACCAAAATAACACCTATATGTGAGACGTTCTTAGATTCTAATGTTAGAGATCCTTAAACTGGCGTTTGGGCTGTGTAGGGGTCTCTCTCTTCCGGAAGATGATTGAATAAAAAGAAATATAAATGTTTTAACACACTATGAGTCGGTTTTCTCTGTTCTATCATGGGGACAAAAGAATCAGGGTTTAATACTTATCCACAGTAATAGTACAACAATTTTACTGCCAGTAGTGTAGACGCAGAAAATACTTTTGCTTTTTTTTGCTTCAGCTACACATTCTGCTTGTCCCCAGCCTCAATCAAAAGCTCTGCTGGAGGTGCGAGTTGAAGATCTTACAGAGTGGGTCCTCTGCCAGGCCCCTCATAATATGTTTAAGTTTGCCAGGTCTGTCCAGTATCTTCCCCACCACCTGATCCAACTCACCAAAGGTGGTGATCAGCTGGCAGCTCAGCTCCTCTCTTCAACTAAGCGTGCAGAACATATGGCCACAGATCCGATGATACGATTACAAAATTGATCGTTGACCTGTGGCCCAGTTTGTCCTTGTGCCACGTGCACTTATGGACAATGTTTGAACACGGTGTTTGTTATGGAAAAAATGTTACTTGCACTGAAGTCCAATAATAGAACACCACTTGGGTTCATGCAGTTCATGCACCCCACAGTTTTAAATTCATACTGTATTAAAGGGCCTAACTACTTAAACACCATCATTCAAAACACTTATTAACACAAAAAGACTCTTAGACACTTGTATGGAACCACATGTTTTAGGTCACAGGGCTGCACAGCATGAAAATCATGCTCTGTGTTTTACTCGTTTTCTTTCTGTTGCTTATGTTTTTGAAACTGCTCAAATTGTTTGCAAGATGAAGGGGGAGAGGTAGAGAGTTTTTAGTCTTTTTCAAAATGTGAAATATTAAATAGTCTTTAAATCAAAAATAATTAAATACTTTCCTCAAATTACTTTCAGAGAGAAACTGAATAACCTGAAGCAAACGTTGGATCATAGAGTCTGTATCAACAATGGAGGTAAAATATATGAAACAGAGATATTGTTCTCTTGAGATATTGTGTTTGCAATAATATATTTTCTTGGTTTTTTTCTATTTTGGTCATCATTTGTCAAAAGGAAAACAACGATGAAGATTTAGTTGAGCTATACTGTGAGGAAGTAAATGACCCTCCATCAGCACCATGTTCTACCTGCAGGGATGACTGTCAGCAGATTGTTGCAGGGGGTAAAAGTTAGCTTTATGCTTTTTATTGCTACAGCAGAAAGACATGATATGATGTGAGGTCTGTAAATAAAACCCTTATTAATATTATCAATATTACTATCATTATCCCCACAGTTACTTGTTGTCATGTGAAGACAACAGTGTTTAATATCAGCAGTGAGACAGTGTCTCAGCATTTGGACACTCCTGCTGGTGAAATAGAGAGCTACATAGTGATTACATGCAGAGAGGGAGAAACTGTACAAGAGTTGACAGGCATGAACAGCTCGGAGCCCAAAAACCTGAAACCAGAGGACGAAAGGTCCTGCCAGGCTCCTGAAGACATTATAGATGAAAACAAAGGTCAGTCTATTGTTACCCTAAAGACACAAGTAAGAGTTAACACCAATTACAAAAATGATGGCATACTGGTTTAGTTGTAATTAAAAACAGGATGTAATAACTTTTAACTCTCACATCCACAGTGACAGACCTGGAAAACTTATTGGAAGAACTGGGCTTGAAGCAGTACTACAGAGAGAAGCTATCACTCAGCAGAATACTTGAGATCAACAAGAAGTCAATCACTGATGAACCTGCCAAGTGTAAAGCAGACCTTCCATGGTATTTTCTAAAGAGACTAATGATGTTTAATGTCACTTGTATAAATGTGAAATGTACATCAGTGTGTGAGTCAAACAGTGATAATCAATCAGGGAGTACAGACTTAGATCTTTTTAATATTATTGACAGTTCAAACACAGATGACATGGTGAACCCCCTCGACATAATCACTGCTCTCTTTCTGTGTTCTGATGGTTTTGTACAGCAGGAAATGGCACTAAAAATGTCCATGTGTCAGTTCTCTGTCCCTCTGCTGCTTCCCAATTGTGACACAGGACTTTGCACACTCATGCTGTGGGCCATGAGAGACATTGTTAAAAAGTACAGACCTCAGTCTCTTTCACAGTCAAAGGGCTTCATTGAAGAAAGAATTGTTCTCTCTGAACTTCCAATGGTCTCTTTTGTCAGACTGGGTGAGTGCTCCTTGTCCAAGTCAAAGTTTCTTAACGAGCTTCTCAGCAATTCTCAGCAGTACCACGACACCTTTGTTCACCACAACATGGAGTGTGGTGACAGTCCAAGAAGAATTTCCAATGGACTGACTGAAATTACTTGGTATCTTCCTGGTGGAAACACAAACATTGACATTTTCAGTCAGCCAGTGGCTGTAGCTAACCTTCGTGGGGACATTGCTTCATTTGAAACACAATACTCCTTTTTGTGTCAGACATCTGCAGCAGTTTTTGTATTTTTTGAACATTTGGATTCAGAGTCTGAGTCTGTGATCAATCTGCTTAAAAGCCAGAACCACAAAGCACCGATCTTCTTGGTGGGTAACGGTGAGAGCAAACACTTCAGTTTAGATGCTTTGGAAAAAGTAGCAAAAGAGTTGGGCTTGAGTAAAAGCAACATTATTATAAAGACAAAGCAGAAAAATGATGCAAACCTTGTAAAGGATTTGAGGAAAACAGTGAGAAATGTAGTTGAGAAATCAGAGCTGAAGATGAAAATAGAGAAGATGGTGGATGCTGCTCATGAACTGGGAATCCTGGTTGATGAAGACGCTCCAGAATGCCAGACTGCAAAGAAAAATGCAAAAACTATCACCGCAGAAATTCAAGACATCTATAAATATAAAGAAGATCAGCTTCCCAGACAAGGTGAAATATGGAAAACACTAACGTGCTTGGAGAAGGAAGCATTTCGACTTCGAAATGTTGGGTCTAAAAATATAGAAGATTACAAAAGTGATCTTCAAAAACAGAAAGAAGAACTGCGGAAAAAGCAGAACTCTTATGAGATATCAACAGCTATGACAAACTTCATCACAGGGATATCAAGCCTAGGAACAGAGAGGTTTTATTTCCTGAAATGGATGAGAATGAACCTCGATAATGTGTCTCGTATAAAACTGTGTGAACTCAGGGAGAGATATAAAGAAAAATGCAAGAACTCTGAGAACAAAGATGAGAGGGAGAAATTGACAGAAATTGACAAACAAATTTCCAACAGCTCACTGGGGATTGAACACTTCTTCCGTGAAATGGGTCAGATCTATGAAGCTTCACTGTCTCTCCCCAAAACAGACCCATCACGTCAACAATTGCAGCATCTGCCCAAACTGTGTGCAGAGTTGTTGCTTGATGGATTTCCTCTTGAGCTCGTAGATGGAGATGCATCCAACATCCCTCTCAGATGGGTGAGTGATGTTCTCTCTCAGCTCAGTGGCCTGGTGTCTCCAAAGAAAAAAGGAAAGAAGAGAAAGATACTGGTAGTCACAGTTCTTGGAGTTCAGAGCACAGGAAAGTCCACTCTCCTTAACACCATGTTTGGAGTGCAGTTTGCAGTGAGCAGTGGTCGATGTACTCGAGGTGCCTTTATGTTGCTCATCAAAATCAATGAAGACATGAAAAATGTCCTAAACTGTGACTACATGGTGATCATTGACACTGAGGGCTTAAAGTCACCAGAACTTGCACAACTGGACAACAGCTATGAGCACGACAATGAGCTTGCAACACTTGTTGTGGGACTGAGTGATGTCACCATTGTCAACATTGCAATGGAGAATTTAATTGAAATGAAGGACATCCTACAAATAGTTGTGCACGCTTTTCTCAGGATGAAGGAGGTGGGCAAAAAGCCTAAATGTCAGTTTGTTCACCAGAATGTGTCGGATGTTTCAGCACATGAGAAGAACCTACGAGACAGGAAACTGCTCCTGGATCAGTTAAATGAAATGACTCAGGCAGCAGCCAAAATGGAAAAGAAAGAGGGGAACAAGAGCTTCACTGACGTGATGGAGTACAGTCCAGACACTGGGAACTGGTACATTCCAGGACTCTGGAATGGAAACCCACCAATGGCACCAGTTAATGCAGGTTACAGTGAGGCTGTATATGAGCTCAAGAGAAACATCATCCAACTACTGAGCAACTGTGAGTCATCTGCTAATAATGTCATGGAGTTTAAAGAGTGGGTGAGAAGCCTGTGGAATGCAGTAAAGCATGAAAACTTTATCTTCAGCTTCAGAAACAGCCTCGTAGCTGATGCATACATTAAGCTCTGCACAGAGTTCAACAAATGGGAGTGGGAGTTCAGAAAAGAAATGTACACTTGGGTAACAAATGCAGAAACTAAAATTTACAATTTTGGTACCATTGCAGCAAAATCTGAAACATCTGACATGAGAGAATTTCTCAGATCTTTGAAAAGTGAAGCCTCCACAGTGCTGTCTGCATGGGAGACAAAGATTCTGGACAATCTGACACAATATTTCGAGCAAACAGAGGGTCATGTGTATCTGGTTGAAGGATACAAAGAGGAATTCTCAAACAGTGCAAAGATCCTTCATCGTGAAATAGAAAGTGGTGTAAAGTATCAGCTTGAAGCAGCAGCAGAAAACAGACAGGGAATGACAGAAATTGATAAAATCAAAGACAATCATGCAAAAGAAATTGAAAATGCAGTGCGTGCATTAATTGATAAATGTCGAAAGAAAAAAGTCCAAATGACTGACACAGAGTTGGACAACGAGTTTGAGAAGATGTGGAGTGAAACTTTAGACAATCTGTCTTTCTCTGAACAAAAAACCTCAGATGTCACAGACAAAGTGTCCCACTGTCTGAGAGAAAATCTCAAACACAGGGGGAGCCGTGCAAGTCAGTTATTAAGTGAAAGGAGTCTGGAAGATTGTGGAAAAGAGTCTTTCAAATATACAGCTGAAGGATTTTTCAGGAAACTGAAAAAAATGGTTTTTACTGGTCATGATCACATAATGACTGCAAAACATCTGGCTGACAGAATTATAGACATTTGCACAGACTTTGTGAATGAACAAGTGAAAAGAAAAAACAATTACCATGACACTTACATCCAGGAGATCATCCACATGATTGATGAGAAGCTGAAAAACAATCAAGATGTTAAGATAACCATTGAGTTTGAAGTTTCTCTAAAACAGCACATCTGTGGATTTGCAGCCAGAGAGTTTCAGAAAATGCATGAAGATTTCATAGAAGAAAATGATCCGTACAGATGTCTGATTAAAAACAAGGAAAGGTTTCATGATGATTTCAAAGATGTGTTTCATGAACGAGACCAGTGCCAGAAGAAGGCAGAAGAATTCACAAATCTGTGTTTGAAGCCTGCTGTTGAAGACTTTGTTCATCGCTCCCTGGGTCCTGATATCATTGATGAAATGAGGAAACTCGAGCAGTTCAGCACAAGAATGTTCTTCCAGTATTCAATTTTACTGGATTTGCTCTCCAAGGAGGATTTTAAAAAGTATGTGAGCTACATTTGCTCATATGAGAACTATGTAAAGACATGGATAGTCAAACAAATAAAGGAGCACTTCTCAAATGAGTCATCAGTTTTTGAGTTTGAGGACCGACATCTGCGGTCATGTATTGACAGCATAAATTCTGCCATTGAAAAGGCAAAAACCAGAAAGAGTGATGGCTTCAAGGCTTTTGTTAAAGATATTTGCAAAGAACTTCGTGATAAACTGGTCATTTCCCAGGATGCTCTTGGCGCCTTCATGATACTGAACAATGCTGACAAGGAACAGTTTGCTCACTGGCTCACAACATCTGTGAATGACATGCCAGAAACTCTTAGAAACAAGTTTAAAGAATCTGCCTTTGAAATTAAACTACAACATCTCCATGTGAATCCTCAGAATGAGCTTTTCAACAAATTGATTGGTTGTGGCAAACAGTGTCCATTCTGTAAAGCTCCCTGTGATGCAGGAGGAAAAGCCCATACAGAGCACTGGACTTCAGCGCATAGGCCAGAGGGTCTGGGCAGATACAAGCGACACAGCACAAGAAAACTTGTCACTGACATATGCTCATCTGCTGTGATCAGTGACAAAAAGTTTCGTTGCAGTGATACAAAACAGGAATGGCACCCTTATAAGAACTACAAGGAAATTTTTAAAGACTGGGATATTCAACCAGATAAGAGTCTTAAAGCATCAGACTTCTGGAAATATGTAATGACAAAATACAACAGTGACTTTGCTGAAAAATATAAGGCAGAACCTGCTGACATCCCAAATGCCTGGTATACCATTGACAAAGATCAGGCAGAAAAAAGTCTTGATCAAGCATATAAGTAACTACTCGTATTCTTCCTCATTTCCTTCTGTTGTTCAGAAGATATTGCAAATGTTGTTATTGAAGAAAATGTCTCAAAATTATATAAAACAGAAGTAAGATACTGCCAGTACATAGAAAATTAACCAGTGTGGACAATAAGAAAAGTTGGTTGGTTTTTGGTAACCCATATGTTCACATTTTTGTTATTGATAACTCAGTTTTCTTCTTTAAAAAACCCCTCAAACAAACCCCAAAAACTAAATAAACAAAAAAACTCCCACTCAGACACAGTAAATAATTTATGTTTCTTGGAAGAATCTGGTGTCAAATATTTACACTTTCAATGTTGTAAAAGGTCATCTGGGTAGAGAAGCTTTCATTTGAATGAGCTATATACCTTTTTTGTGTTAGCATACAGCATGTGAAGTGTTTAAATGTCTCTGGTGGGACATTATCATACTGAGAATTTCTACTGTGTTGTGTAAATTGCAGTGACAAATGATCAATGAATGAAAAAGACTGAAATAACATGTATTTTATGTGACATCTAGTACTTTTCATCATTAGTCTTATGAATCAGATCCACATTAAACAAGGAAAATTATTGGAAAATATTCCTTATTCTCTATCAATTTGTAAGGAAGTGGGTTAAATGGTGTTTTTCATGGCTTATTGTTTGAGGTTGTCAAAAACTGTTTTTGAGTAATGTGTATGTGAAGATCATTATGTAAACTGATTGATTTTTAATGAGTTAAATAATTTCATAAATATAAAATTCAAGTTTAAAAATGTCTCAATTTAAAATGTGATATACCATAAATTTAGTTGCAGTTAATTTTGTCATTGTTAACGGACTCTAAAGTGTAAGGTAATCTCATGAGAATGTAAAGAGGAGAAGACAGCTCCCCCATGGAGTGCATGTAAGTGGAGATCTTGCCTGTGGCTCTATGTTTTATTGAGGTTGAAAACTTTGAAGTGATTTTGAGGACCTCTTTTCATGACAATGGCCAACAAGGTATTTTGGTATTTGTTTTGTTATTAGGACCTTGTATTTTATTTCATGTACATGCTAAGCACTGCATAATTTGCTAATATGTACTGTTTATTCATGAATACGCTGGGACTGAGGTGTCAGAGAAAGACTAATAATAAACGCCTGTTTCAAAGAACCAACCTGTGTCTCTGTTGTAATGGAGAGAGCTACAGTGAGAACTCAACACAAGTGGGAGAGCTAATGAGATTGAAGCAGCTGATGACACAAGGATCCGGTGCATCAGTGGTAATTGGACTGCCTTAAGACGCTAATTTCAGGTCACAACCAGAAAGCACTCTACCACAATAGTCATTTTAGAGTGGTGTGAGAAGTGGTTTAGCTTGAAAACTGCAACTAAACTCTGATGTAATAGCTTTGAATACTGTGGCTCATTGTGGCGATAAATAAGAAAATAACAACAATGCATTCATGGTTTTTGCACCCTAAGAAATGCTGTGTTAAAAATAACCCACCACTTCCCCTGCCAGTGGCAGACGCCTTCAGACATCGGTGCGTTGGTGGTTCTTTGTGTCCAGGGATGGGCGTCCAGGTACCCACCGGCTCACTCCTGGTGGCTGCTTATCGGGGCCTGGAGCCTGGGGCTCGCTTGGGCCTCTTCGGAGGTGGGGTGCCCCCGGCCTCTCGGCCTGGGGCTCGGTCACTCAGGCACAGCTGGCTGCCGGCGGAGCTCACGGGCACGTCACTGCAACCCCCCCTGGCTTCTGCTCCGTGGCTGCTG
>NW_006272367.1:1619-14630 GCF_000239395.1 Neolamprologus brichardi
GCCACTGGCAAACATGAGTAAACCTTCACTAGGTACAGTTCAGGGGAACCCAGCCAGCATCACGCCCCGTCAGCTGGGGGTTCTGGAGGACCCATCCAGCACATTGTTGTGTCCCCTGACGGCTCTGGGGAGCCCATTCAGCCACCACCTGCATCACCACCTGCAACTTCCACACCGTCGCCTGCAGCATCACCGCCTGCTACTTCCATACCATCACTTGCAGCATCTGGTTCTGCAGCTGCCATGCTCTCATCTGGTGCTGTCTCGTCTTCTCCTGCCTCATCTGGTCCAGTGGTTACTACACCGCCGTCAGATCCAGCTTGGCCTGTTTACCTCGCCTTTACCGGCCGCTTTTCAGGCTTCTAGTTGGACATATTGGCCATCGAGGGCGGCTTCCTGAATGAAGTCGTCATTGCCGCCGGCCTCCGGACCTCTTCTGTTGCCACCGCTGGCTTCGCGGTAGGCCTCCGGACCTGCTTTGTCGCCACCACCACCTTCCGCGTGGTCAGCCTCCGTATTTGCTTTGCTTGCGTCGCTGCTGTCTGCACGGCCGGCCCCATGAACGTTTTGTACTTGGCTCATGTGCTATCAACCTCCAGGTTGACTCTCTGATCTGATCTGACTGATCTGGACTTATGCTCCTTGTTTTTTGTTTCCCCAAATTTTAAGGATCAGTCCGATGTATCCTTCATGTCCTACTCTATCCCAGGATTCATTGCGGGTCATACAGGAGATTTATTTCTGATAACGATGGTGGTCGAAGCGGGAGAGGAAAACACTTTCAAATGTAAGTACATGAAAATCTGGTTGTACAAAAGTTAAATTGTTATAGTGGTTGAGTTGTTAAGCTTTGGGCATCTGCATAGACATGTTTCTTTTATTTAAATAACCGTAAACCAGCTTGTATGGTGGGTCCCGCAGTTTTCATGTATTGCCGCTTACATACAGCTAATTTTGATTTTTATGAATTGGTGATATGTTGTGGGGAACAAAGACCAAACGGCTTAATTCATTAAGACGAGGAGAAAACGTTCACCTCCCACTGGGGTGAAGAATTGGGCTGCTATGGCGTGGAGGTACAAGAATAAATCAATGTACACGTCATATTCATATGAGTACGGTTCTATTAACCCCCATGCTGTACAGCATCTGTCCCAAACCTTTTTTGCGCCACAGACCGGTTTATGTCAGACATGGATTGGCCTTTAAGGTGTCTGGGATAAGTACCAAGACAAAAACTGTGGTATTTTGTAAATATAATAATAAACGTGAATGTACTGTGTAATTTTGTAACTTTATTAGCAGCGTCCTCCTGAAAATGCATCAACATTGAGAGTAACATCCTCTTCTCTGCCGCTTAACGCACTCTTGTGGCTATGGTAACGTGTAAATATTTCTTGCAAAATAAAACATCCAATTGAATTGCAAGGAAACATTTTGGAACTTGGAATATTGTATTTTTTTTATTTAAATCATACTTTATTTTGACTAAATTGTACATTTTGAATTTAAAGTTTTGTGTTGTATCATAATAATTATTTAGAGAGTTTATAAGTGGTAACAGTTACTAAAAAGTAGAAAGGGGTTTAACATGTTAGATAAATTCATTATTCTTAGTGAAGACTAAACAGAACTCATATTATTTTTACTAAGTGGAGGCACCGCCAATATTAAAACTTCTAAGTACAAAGGTTAAACCTGGTTAATTATTATTTCTCCTGTTTACCAGGAAAATTAAGTAACGTACCCAGGGCCCCGCTCATAGTACTATCACCACCTTAACCGAGGGTTAATCCTGAGCTACTTGAGCTGGGTGCTACACATATACATATATAATCCATACTAATGATGAAGGAACTGAGCTCACAGTCCATTGTTCATTCAGTGAACTTCTACTCAATTTATCTTGGGCCTCAGAAATGCTCACTCTGTTTGTACATCACTTATTGTCAGCAATAGAGCCCATTGTGCTTTGTGGACATAAACACGTGACATCACTTCCTCTTTGTTATTGATGCTGCATTTTATCAAATTAGTGCTGCATGAAAAACAATGAAACCGTTTCTAAACGTTTGACATCAAAGCAAATCTGATATCTGTCACCAAATTCCAGCAGATTCTTCACCAGGACCCTTTGTGATAGTTTTCATGTTTCATACAAACTAAAGTGATATCATCAAAGGGACGGAGGTGGAGAGGGCAAACAGCCACAGATTCCTGGGACTGCAGGTTGCATCAGACCTGAGCTGGACTCTCAACACCACAGCAACAGTGACAAAAGCCCAGCAAAGGCTTTATTTCATTCGGCTGCTCAGGAAAGCTGGCATGAACCCCCGCCCTCTCACCCAGGCCTACAGAGGACTGATAGAGAGCATTCTCATTGCAGGCATCACTGTCTGGTATGGGAACACTAAACAGACAGAGAGGAAGGCTCTGCAAAGAGTCATAAAGTCCGCGGAGAAGATCACGGGAACAAAACTTGCCTCCATGGACCTTCTGTACACACAACGCTGCCAAAAAAGAGCAGGGAGAATTATCAGGGACTAAAACCATCCAGCTCACTCTCTGCTCAGACACAAAAACTGCACATACAATCTTAGACACAACAGAGCGGACAGCATCATCACACACAGAACAAGATTCTTCAATAGCTTCTTCCCCGCAACTGTCAAATTGCTGGCAAAACACAAACACTGAAATATTCACACAACACTGAATACGGCACAGTCAGACTGATGGCAAACAAAAAACACAAAACACTCAAAATAACACAGCCCTACTTAACTTCCCTTGAATGTATGATCGGGCCACTGACCAATGAGCAATACACTCACAACAGACTTGTGAAACAGATCTGTGGAACAAATGTGCAATACTGTGAAAAATGTGCAATACTATGAGCGCAATAAGAGGTAAGATAAAAATCTTGAATCTTGAATCTTGAAGTGATACACAACATATGCAGTGCATATGCAAACATATTTACATGTCTCTAAGAGTTTGATAACCAAGCTGTTACCAACATCCTGCACCATGTTCTTGTTCAACATGGGAAAAACACAAGAGTAGTTTCAAATGAGGATTGAAACCTTTGTTTATTAGATAAGTCACATACATTATGATCCCTCAATACAATCACATCCTGCTTAGAACTGCATTCAAAACTATTGAGCCAATATTTTCAGCTTATATGGCTGAAACATTTTCAAATGATGAGCTTCCAAAAATGACTGAAACAGTAAGAGCATGTGGAGAGTTTGGAAACATCCCATTAAGAAAGAGAAATCAAAAATTTGGATTCATTTTAATGAGCTCAGACTTGTTGAAAATGCAGAGGAGCTGGTTGTGAACTGAGCTTCAGAGAAACACAACATACTGATATTCACTGTGAAGCTTTGAGTGGAAAAAAACAGAAAAACAACATGTTGATCCTGGAATAATGGGAGCTTCTATCTTTAAAGGACTGAAGAGGAAGAAGTTTACAAGGAATCATTTAGAACAGTTTAAATCATCAACTGATTGAATCCATGAATCTGAAAACGTGTTCATGAGCGAAAGAGACAGACATGTACAGACTGAACTATCTGTTCAACAGTCAGAGTGTTTCTCTAACAGGAGACACTCTTTACACTCCACTCAGCACAGGGACACTGAGGCACCAGGATGAATGGACCAGACATAAAATCCAGGATAAAGAGTTTGAGTGAATGTGGTGTGGAAGGTGTGGAGGTGGATCAGAGTGTCAGATGAGACTCTGTAGAAGGACAGAGTGCCAGCAGGACAGTCCACATACACTGCTACTCTCATAGAGACAGAGGAGGAGGAGGAGGAGATAATGGATATTTCTCTGTTATTGTGGAAGACAGCACGAGGACGATCATCACAGCAGTACATACTCCAGGACTGATCATTGTGTCCAAACAAACAGTTTTTACTGCCTCCTTTCCTTCTGATTATTCTGTAACTCACTGATATATAAACTTCTCCTCTACATTCGACCTCCCAGTAACAGCGACCAGTTAGACCATTTCTACACAGCAGCTGATGATGAACATCAAATCTGTCTGGATGATCAGGATATGACTGAACCTCCTTCACATGTGTCACTTTCCTGTTGTTGTCAGACAGTTGGAGGTTTGTGTGTACTGTGTTTGTGTCGATTGTGAGTTGACAGGAATCTGATGGAGAGAACAAACACAATCCAGCTGCAGTTATTGATCCATCATCTGTTCATTGATTGACACTTTGATGATGACTCCTGACATGATGAAGATGGTTGAATGTGTGCTGCTTTGTTTTCATGAATCCCATTAAACACACACTTACACTTCCTCAGACCTGGTCTCAACCATCGGACTCCAGCAGGCTCCACCCTGAAAGGAGGAGCGGGGTCAGACATAAGCCAGGATAATTTTTGATAAGAAAGCCACTTCTGCAAAGGTGACTGTGACTGTGATTTGCAAAGGTAAGCACCGTTAGTGGGTTTCGTTTAAAAAAAACTATTAATATTCAGTCAGTGTTTATTGTGATTTGCAAAGGGCCAGCAGCAGAGTTGGAATGATTTATGCCCCATCAAATGGTGCAGTCCATGCCAGAAACTGAATGCCTGTGTTCGACTGGTCTCTCTACTCTGCACCTCGATCCAACACAAAAACACACAATGCAGAGTACGGGGTGTAGGGAGGCCCCTGCACTTGTTGGGTTATAAATACAAATTTAACTACATAGACTTCACTGTGGTATAAAAACTGTTTTATATGTTGACAACACGCTTCCAACCAATCTAAACCTGTTTATCCTTCTGTCAGTGTAACTGACTGCAATTATGACTCTGGACATACAGCATGGGAAACGCACACATTTAATATGGTTGACACTTTATGAGGTACACAGTGGCCAGTATCTTAGGTACAGTACACTTGTGGCCAGAGGTGGGAAGTACTTAAGTAGAATATTAAAGTATCTTTACTTTACTTCAATAGTTACTTTTTACTTTTACTCCCTACATGTTTAAACAAATATCTGTACTTTCGACTCTTCACATGATCAGGACAAGCTTGTTACTTTTGGTTTAACACATTTGTGGGGAGTTATTTCACGTCACTGCGAGCATTGACACGTCAAACCAATTTGAGGCTAGACATATTATGAAACATGCTGAAAACAAACTAAGCTAGACTAACTGCATTATTTAAGGGTTGTGTAATTCTCTGTATTGATGCATGCTCAATCACCCAGGTAAGTGAATCCCTAATGGTTGACTCTGTTCATCTGGATGTAGTGTTTTAAGTTGGAGAAACGTTTCATCATCATCCAGTCTCAGCTGACTGCAGGTTTCCCCAATCTTATAAACATTTTCATAATGACTGAAACCAGCACACTGAGTGTGTAATATTCTGGAACATGTTTAACATGTTGGTTCTGAATGCAGCCCATTGCTATAAGTCAGTGTTGGTTCTTTATGGGTTTTTTTTTTTTTTACCTCACCCCAGTGCATTATGGGATATGTCTCACAGCTAGACGCTACTGAAGAGCTCGCTGTGATGACTACCAAAGTTGTTTTCTGTTTAGAGGCAAAGTCACCCTCTACAATCTAGCAACAGGAAATAGAAATACATTTTTATTTTCCTTCTTTTTCTTCTGATTCAAGATGAGTACAATTAGAATTAAACTTAGACAAAATATATATTTCCATCTATTGATATTTTATTATTATATTAATATAGCACAAGGTTCAGTGAGATTTGAACAAAAATAGAGTACATTTCAGAGTCTGTAGTTTTACTTGAGGAAATAGGTTCAACTTAAATGTTTACTGCAGTATTTTTATCACTAAATGGGAAATAACCTGTATTTGTATAGCGCTTTACTAGTCCCTAAGGACCCCAGAGCGCTTTACACATTCAGTCATCCACCCATTCACACACTGGAGATGGCAAGCTACATTGTAGCCGGGGCGCACTGACAGAGGCGAGGCTGCCGGACACTGGCGCCACCGGGACCTCTGACCACCACCAGTAGGCAAAGTGAAGTGTCTTGACAAAGGACACAACGACCAAGACGGTCTGAACCAGGGCTCAAACCGGCAACCTTCCGATTACAAAATGAACTGCCAACTCTTTGAGCCACGATCGCCCCACTATCTAAATCTCTACTTCTTCTAAGAATTTCTGTACTTTTACCCGCTCTGCCTGTGACCTAATAAAGTGGCGGCTCACCCGTTTATGAGCCATCTCCCTTCAGCTTTTTTAGCCGACCAACCAATAAACGTTCTGACAAACGCTAGAGACGGTAGAGGCGCTAGAGACCGAAAACATTATGTCCCTTATTTATCAGTTTATGTCACATCTGCATGGAACAAACAGGAAGTGAGTAAAAAACAAAGGAGATGTTTCCAGCTCTTCCTCCTCTATCAGACATTCTCTCCATACCTGAGAGTGTCCAGTCTCCAGCGTGGATCCTTCAGTCCAGCCGACAGCAGCTTCATTCCTGAGTTTCCTGGATGATTGTAGCTCAGGTCCAGCTCTCTCAGATGGGAGGGGTTGGAACTCAGAGCTGAGGCCAGAGAAATACAGCCTTCCTCTGTGATAAGACAGCCTGACAGACTGCAGACACACAAAACAACAATCCATCTGTCAACAATCATTTTCTCTTTCAATTCAATTCAATTTTATTTATATAGCGCCAAATCACAACAAATGTCGCCTCAAGGCGCTTCATAGATACAGAGAAAAGCCCAACAATCATATGACCCCCTATGAGCAAGCACTTTGGCGACAGTGTGAAGGAAAAACTCCCTTTTAACAGGAAGAAACCTCCGGCAGAACCAGGCTCAGGGAGGGGCGGCCATCTGCTGCGACCGGTTGGGGTGAGAGAAGGAAGACAGGATAAAAGACATGCTGTGGAAGAGAGACAGAGATTAATAACAGATATGATTCAATACAGAGAGGTCTGTTAACACATAGTGAGTGAGAAAGGTGACTGGAAAGGAAAAACTCAATGCATCATGGGAATCCCCCGGCAGCCTACATCTTTGTCACATACAATAACATCTATCCATTTACATCCATTTAATGTAACTTTATTTATAAGTGACAATTACAAGCAGACAAAAACTGTCATCTCAAGCTGTTTGACAGTGAAAGATAACATTTTACACTGTTTAGAGAGAAAGCCCCAACCATCAGACAATCCACTGTGAGCATCACTTGGTGACAGTGGGAAGGAAGAACTCCCTCTTAAAGAAAGATCCTACCAGTTAAAAACAGGGTCCTGCAGGACCATCTACCATGACTGGATGGGCCTATAGCAGCATAACTAAGGGATGGTTCAGGGTCACCTGATCCAGCTCTAACTATAACCTTTATCAAAAAGGAAAGTTTGAACCTGGTCTTAAAAGTAGAGAGGGTGTCTGTCTCCTGAACTCAAACTGGGAGCTGGTTATTTCAAAGCACTGCAAAGTTGAGTTTCAAAGTTCTTATCATCGGAGTACTTCAAATCTGAAGTATCACTTGAATGCATTACATGCTGTTGATGGCAGCAAACAAACCACCCAAGCTGTTTAGAAGGCTTAAAGAAATCTGAGCTGACAGCAATTGCTTCAGAGTGTTGGGTCAGAATCCAGGAATAAAGTCATTATTCTTTGTATTTCCAATTGAGAATGTGCCCGTAGGTGGGCGAGAGTTTGTGAGTGTGTGTGTGTGTGTGTGTGTGTGTCTGTGTGTGTGGTTTCTGTAGATAAATCATAATGATACAAACCAATTATAACTCAAATTACACAATACGCATAAATATACAACTGTTCCCTCTAAGCTGCGCGTGTGCGCAATTGCGCACTGCTGGCACGGTCTCTGCGCACAAAAAATCTTCGTTGTGCACAAAAAAATTCTAACCTGAATTGAAATTGAAATAAAGACGTTAACAATTCTGTTTTGCAGTGTTAGTCAGTAAGTGACTGGCTGCTCCCGTATGGGATTAGAACGATGCCACCTTATCCCATAGTCCAGCCAATCACGAGATTTACATTGGTATATACGCAGCTAATCAACGTCGTTGAAAGGCTATGACAGCATTCTTATGTGTTTTAGCTGGCAAAGCGGTGTGGCTGATGTGGATTGAAGCCATGTTAATGACAACGTGTACAACCATTGGAGATGTGAGCAGGACAGATGGAACAACTGACGGAAAAAGTGTGGACTTTATACCAGCTTTTAAATTGTGTTGATGGTCCATGAAAAATCATAGTTATGATAAAAATATATGCAATGTTTGGTTTTCTTACTGAATACTATCATTGTTTATATTTCGGCGGGAAGAAACGGTGTTTTATAAGGAAAACACTCTAAACACTCTCCGCTTTTGAGCAAAAAAAAAAAAACCCACCCTTTCCTATTTGTCAAAAAAAGTACCATGTCGACCAATCAAAAAATTATATGGCAACGTGGCATTTAGTTGTTAAGAAACGGGAGGAAGTTTTAGGAGTGACGGTGGTGTTTTGAGATGTAAGAGATTTGCGATGTTTAGTGTATAGTCAATAGTTTTGTTGTGTGTGTCAGAATAATGAGACAACTGCTGAAAGTTACAGGTGTTACAGGACTGATACATTTCCTGTTGTCACAACTGCAGGTATCAGGTTTTTGATGTTCTTCTTTATCTTAGAGTGGACAGAAATGATTTTTTGGAGTGGCACAAATAGTTTGTGTGGCATCAGATTTCATGCAGAACACCTGATTTTTCTGTTAATGTTTTGAAATGTTTGTTTAAAAAATGCCTTGGCAGCATTTTTAGGTAAACAGCTGCAAAAAACTTTGTTGTTTGCCAAACTCAGTAACTTTTTTGAAGAAGTATACAATTATTTGCCCAACATTAGTCATTATATACTGTATTTTGCGGACAGAGTTACAGGACTCTCTCCCAGACCACAGACTCATAGTCATAATACAAGTCAGAGCTTTATAATAAATAAATAAATAAAAGAAAAAAGTTGTGTTTTCAAAATTGGAGTTCAAGTTATTTTTACTTCCAAGAGTGTTAACATACTACACAGGTGATGAACAAGATTTTTTAAATTTTCATTGTAAGTGGGCTAAAACAGTTAATTAAAAGTAATCTAACATAAATGCAAATGCTGTAATTTCATTATTTTAATGAACCATGTAACTTGAATGGATTCGATGCTGCCATGACCACAGTGCACACGTCTGCTCTTGCTCACAGTGGTCCAAGGGACCGCTCAGGGAGTTTGTGTGTTCGTCAGACACATGAAAAATTAAAGGGAACATTGCTGGTTACATTAACTTAAAGTCAGACGTTATGCATTAACACACTGCATACAACTAAAGGCAACTTTAAACTGTTTATCATCTAGTACACAGAGCACAGAACCAACGACTCAATAACAACAAATCTCTCTGCTGGAAGCTGGTTAGTGAACACATCTGTTATGCTAGCGAACTGCCACTTATGTATGACGTCATGTAAACAGAAGCAGGAATTGCTGGTAAGTCATCAAATACACTCATGGCTAAACACCAACATAACTGAGCCGCATTTCAAGGCCGATTACATCACAGCGACGCGACGAAGGCTGTCCCAATTCGAAGGCTGCTCAAAATGCGGCCTTCAAAAGCGCCCTTCATTTCCCCACATTTGAAGGATGGGTCTGTGTATCCTTCATGGTCCAACATATCCCAGACTTCATAGTACGGCGGTGGGTGTGGATAATTTTGCTGAAAGAAAAGGGCGGACGGCAAAAGCGGAGCAGCCGAATACTAAACTCTTTAAAGTAAGTACTGAATATTATTGTCAGGGCTAGCGGGTTTGACTCAAGCGAAGGCAGCGGGTTGCGTTCAGACTTGTAGCTTTATTATACACCAGGTGCTATTTACAAAAGTGAGGGATTGGGGAAGGGCTTCCATGGGTCCCTGGGTAGAAGAGGAAAGGGACGGATGCTCCAAACACACGGGGTCTCAGCCGCTCCTCAAACTCTGCTCTCGCTCTCAGCTCACTCACTCTCAATTCCCAGATTGCGGGGAAACAGGAAGGGACTGGGGATCTTGAGACAGGAAGGAAAGCAATCACTAACGATGCGTGACACAATTCGCTTAATCTACAAGCTGGAATTCTCACTAAGGTGGTTATACAATATTCCTGCTGCCTTTAGTAGGGTCCAGGAGTGGTAATAAGTTACAGTTGCGCATGCCAAGGACAGGAGTTCGAAGAGAGCTCCGCCCCAGCCGAGTGCGGCAGGAGCAGGAGGGAAGGGAAATGAAAACAAAACAAAAACACATGTAGCCGGGGAGACACAGGGACCAATTATGTCACTTATTTATGTGCAAATGTTTAATAATAAAGATCATTAAAACATTACTGTTGGCCAAATGTCAGCAAAGTTATGTGACATTAGCAATGTTAGTACTAACTTGGTTTTAAAGCCTTTTACTTTAAAATATACGCCGTTCAATATGTGACCTTAATCTTACAGAAAATGGGATTAGTTCATGGATAATTAAAGTCAGTCATATATCCACAAACACAACAAGCTGAAAGTCAGTGATGCTGCTCGGTTTGCAGTCCTGAATATCACGGCACAAGCAGGATCCACTGCACTGTTAATGTTCGCTATGTTATATTGCTGCCTCTGTTCGGTGGCGTCGAGCCAAACGGACTTTAACGTGTGTTTGAACGAGCTGACGGTTCACTCGTTAAGCTGAAAGAAGATGCTTTAATCACAGGAGTCACACATGTTTCCACTGTACCATCTGGGAACTCTTCTTGTTTAGCACTCGTAATAACACAAACACTAAATCCTCCTGCTTGTAGCAGTGTGTACACCTGAGACTGTCACCTGTCTGTCTGTCCTGCACTCTCTCTCTGTTTCTTTCTCTCTGATTGTGGAATAAAAGTATGAACATGTATTTATAAGTTACACTTGTGTTTGAATCCTGCAGCTTATCACACATTTGATTTCCATGTGTGACGACTGCAAGTGTCCAGAGTGAGGACAGACTGAGGGACCCACTGCTGCACATCATCTGTGAGGCTTTGCACCCCTGATGATCCACCAGGACAAACTCAGCAGTGTGTGAGGAAGAGGAGGAGGAAGAGCCAGCAGCAGCTGACAGATGGAGAGAATAGACAGACTGTTCCCTGTTTGTGAAGGACTGCTAGGAAAGTTTAAAATAACTAAATGTCTGTCCTGAATCAGTCTTATTAGATAATGTTCAAATAATGTGATCATCCAGTGTTTTCAGTGTGGGAGAAAGTACTCAGGGCCTTCAAGTTACACACTATGAAAGGCAGCAACAAGTTTAATGTTCAGAAACCTAAAGTATGTATCAGCAGCAGAATGGAGCTAAAAATAAATGTTTGTTTCAGTTCTATGAAGCTTTGAGTATTTTGGATTAGTAGCACTGTGTTTGTTGTATCATATTGCTGTAATTGTTTATATGCTTTATATATTCTGAGGTAAGTTGATCTATAGTGTTACATCATATTCTATAAGGATGTTATGTGTTTGTAGACTTTCTGCGCAGTTTGACCCATTTAGCAGAAGTCAGCCTGTTTAAGGCTCTGATATCTATTCTGTATGACTTAAAGCAGTTATGACATGGTATGATTTCCTGTTTGTCTCTAAACTGAAGCTGCGGACATACACCCCTATGATGCATTCAGGTATGGCGTTATTTTTGTGCCAGTATTCTGAGTGCACATAAAAAGAAAGTTTGAGCACACATAAAAAATAATTGCAGGTGCAAGTGTTGCATTTTGAGAAGAAATTTATTTTGAGCGAAGAAAAGCTAAATTTGAGTGAACAAAATTCATTGTTGCGTGCAAAAAAATGTATGTCAGTGTTCGCTATTATCCACACACACACACAATAGCAGCCCCTCTCGCTCAGTTTTTGCATTTGCACTTGCTCGCAATGTGTTGTTTGCGCTCTCAACATTTCTGCCCGAGCACGTTCAACTCTTTCTGTCCACCGTTAGATTTGTACCAGAAAACCAGCCAATCACAGACTTGGTTGCAAAAATATCTGATTGGCTGTTTTGGTCTCCAATCAGCTTGAAATGACGAAATGCAATATCCCAGAATGCATTTCATCCAAAATGCCAGAAAGAACATCAGCTGATAATAGAAAGTAATATTAAATAAATTCTAACAACAGCTTATCAAGCTTAAACGTGCTGCTGCTGTTGTTTAGCACAATATTCACTGGCTTCTTCTTTCTGGCTCAAAGTGAGCGATAAACAAACAAGAGAGACGGGACTTGCGGGAGAAAAGCCGATCAGCTGATCATTTATCAGTTTCATGATTGAAGTAGCAAAAGGAGAGAGAGGGGGAGAGAATGAGAGAAGAAAAGGCAGCTGTGCAGCAAGGACACAGAATAACTCCAGATTTGTGTCTTTTTTTCATTCTAGCTGAAGTGCTAGATGAATCGCATTTTCATTTTTATTTCAACAAATTTCATCAATTCCTTTTCCCCTCAATACGGATGTAATTGGTCCAGCCCGGAGTTGATCATGACCAAGTGGCTAATCCACCTTTCATTGTTTATACACTTACAAAAACAAACATAAAAGTGAAAAATCACCAATGGCCAGTCCAGCTGTGCGGTCAGCTGGTGGGTAGCAGGCATCTCCGAAAACATTAGAGCACTTTTGCAAATATGCAAAGTCTTGATGAATCGAGCAGACATTTGAAGTTTACACAGCACCATTCTCGTCTGAAAATATCTTTAAAAGTTAATTTTCTGATCCAGAAAGAGTACTCTGCCACTCTGAGTTCCTCTGCCACTGCCTCGTTTGAGTTTTGGACGAAATGCATTCTGGGATATTGCATATTGTGGTGGACCACTAGAGGGCTCCACTCACACCCATGTGTGCAGTTGATGTTGGAGAGGAATAAAGAAGGAGTGAGAACTGAGAGCTCTGTGTCGTCCATGCTTATCTCCACATCGGTGACCCCTGATTCGAGCATGCATTCCGGTATGGATGCATCAGCGGCTGCCGG
>NW_006272367.1:32187-43936 GCF_000239395.1 Neolamprologus brichardi
AAATAAAATAAATAATAAAAACAAAGGTCGATCAAATGGACCAATTCGGCAATGCCATGATGATCCATTTGGCAAAATAAATCCATTGGGTATCCTTGTTGGTCTTCAGACAACAATTCTGACGGCTAAAGAACCAAATGGGACAGGCAAAAAAAAAAGTCAAGTCTGAGGAAGATAAATGCAGTTCCTGTTGTCAACTCAACCTGGATGACTGAAAGTGGGTTTTTTTTTGTCTTGTTTCTGACTGAGATTCTCCAAAGGAAATCCAGCACAAACACACACTTCACACACTCAAAGTCCCCGCACAGTAAATGAGCTTATGAACTTTTGTGCTGCTATCTGATAACAGAAAAATACTTCCATTTTTATGTCCAAAACGTTTCGAACTTGTCCAGGTCTTAAAACTCATGCATATGTCTTTCATGATAACACTGAATAAAAATTGCTTGCTTTAAAAAGACTAAATGTACAGTTCAGGATTGACTACTACATGAAATAAACCATATAAAAGTGTGTTTGAATGGCAAAGATGCAGAAATGTGTGCATGTAGTGCAGAGCCTTGGCTCAGTGTCTGAAAAACCTCCTTATGGCCATTCATACTATACGAAAGAACTAAGCAATAAACAATTAACCTGTTGAACCCTAAAGTCCCCGGTATGGGGTGAGGGAGAACATCTGGCTTTAACAGGATGTACCGCCAAATCTATTATTTAAATATAAACATGACTGGTATCTACAGAAATGTCAGAATCTCAGCTAAAAGCTAAAACATTTTAAACTAAAAACAGCAAATGATTAACAAACAGGTAAACAAATTCCACAAAAATGATGTAAACACAAAGTGCAGCTCACCCTGTTCCTCTATTTTTCAAAAGTGAAGCATAGTGTTGGACTGCTATTTCAGTGAATTTTGGTCCGACAGTGATGAAACGTGCATTTTCAGAATCTGTGAGATTTTGGTTTTAAGCACCCAACAGCATGCGAGAATTGTTGTGTTGTGCGCTGTGGATTCCCTTCTGCAAACTCATCACTATTTTCACTATCAAATTTTTACTTAGACAACAACAAAACACAAAGTAGTTCCTGGGGAAGTACTTCCTGTTTTAGAGTCTTTCAATATAAGACTATAGCTGTGTCCCAAAACGTCGGCTGCATCCTTCGGAGGACCCGGCCTTCGCGGTCTACGTGGGCCGGGTCCTTTGAAGACCAAGAAGAAGTGCAAGGTTGTGAAATGGGACGGTCTAGCCTTCAGATTTGCATCACCGCTGTGTCGGTGGAGTTTAATAAACTCGGCCGTCTGCTCCTTGCTATCTAAAATATAACAGGACACTGGCGTAAATTCTCAACCGTCTCACACTTCTGTTTAATCAGTTTTCTGTTTGACGTTTATTCAGCTGGGTGAAAATCCTGGAGGGACCCACCCGATGGATTAATAAAGTTTTATTTAATCTAATAATCTAATAACTTTGATCTCAGCCAAACAGATTTACTCCAGAACAAATAAAACACCGAAAAAGGAAAACAATTACATTTTTAAGTTATCTGAGTGACTTATATATCATGTTTAACCTGAGTAGCGAAAGAGCGGGGGTCTGAAAACAATGAAGCCGGGACTCCACTGCTCTCGCCGGCTCGAGTGACCATTGAACCCCCCGGCTTGCTATCAAGCGAGGGGGTAACAGACGTCTCTGAAAACGTCGGCACACTTTTGCAAATATGCGATGTCTTGATAAACCAAGCAGATATCTGAAATTTACACAGCTACTTTCTCGCCTGAAAATATGTCAAAAGTTTATTTTGTGACCCAAAAAGATTAATAAGACTAATTTTAAAACTTAGTAGCGGCCGCCATTGTTGGCAGCTGAAATTTGGCTGGGCCGTGCTATGAATTCTGGGATATGGTAGGCCACGAAGGACACACCTGACCCATCCTCCAAATTTGGGGAAACGAAAGACGCATTTGTCGGCCGCATTTGAAGGAGTAGACGAATTGGGACAGCCTTCGTCACCTGGCTGTGACGTACTCGGCCTTCAAATGTGGCCTCTGTAGGATGCAGCCGACGTTTTGGGACACAGCTAATGTTGCACTTCAGAACACCTCCACATCTAAGGTAATAAGGATTATCTTATTATAACTTTGTAAATTCTGTCAGTTGATTAAGAAGATATAGCTTGATCTCACCTGAGAGTTTCCACTGTACAGTGTGGACTCTTCATTCCTTCAGACAGAAGCTTGACGCCTGAATCCTGCAGGTTATTGTTACTCAGGTCTAGCTCTCTCAGATTAGAGGACTGAGAACTGAGACATGACGAAAGAGCTTCAGAGCTTTTCTCTGACAGGTCACAGTCACTCAGTCTGAAAAATAACAGATACACAAACGAACAAAATAAAAAACAATTCACGTTTTGTTCAAGTGTAATGAGACAGTATTACATTTGGCAATATTTAATCATGTTTTTGTCAGGAAACTGAGCAGTGATGCAGAGCAAAATGTGAACAGAATCAGGAGGAATGAGGAAGAAGTGAAAAGAGGACAGAGTATTAAAAGAACACTCAATCGTTCCAAGTGCTTTTGGTTTAAATAAAATTTGTCAAATTTCTGCTTTGTATTCATTTTAGAATTCATGATTATAGCTACTGGGCGGTACATTGATAACAGTTATACCCAGAAATATTTCAGAAATGCCAGAAATTTCTTCTGCTGAATATGAATTCAATATTAAACTAAGTGAGTACAGATTCAATTCAATTTTCAATTCAATTTTATTTATATTGCGCCAAGTCACAACAACAGTCGCCTCAAGGCACTTTATATTGTAAGGTTGACCCTACAATAATACATACAGAAAAAAACCCAACAATCAAATGACCCCCTATGAGCAAGCACTTTGGCGACAGTGGGTAGGAAAAACTCCCTTTTAACAGGAAGAAACCTCCCGCAGAACCAGGCTCAGGGAGGGGCGGGGCCATCTGCTGCGACCGGTTGGGGTGAGAGAAGGAAAACAGGATAAAGGCATGCTGTGGAAGAGCATTAATTAAGAGATTAATAACAAGTACCATTCAATGCAGAGAGGTCTCTTAATAGTGAGTGAAAAAGGTGAATGAAAAGGAAAAACTCAATGCATCATGGGAATCCCCCAGCAGCCTATTGCTATTGCAGCATAACTAAGGAGGATTCAGGGTCACCTGTTCCAGCCCTAACTATATGCTTTACCAAAAAGGAACGCTTTAAGGCTAATCTTAAAAGTAGAGATAGTGTCTGTCTCCGGAATCCAAACTGGAAGCTGGTTCCACAGAAAAGGGGCCTGAAAAGTGAAGGCTCTCCCTCCCATTTTACTTTTAAATACTCTAGGAACAACAAGTAAGCCTGCAGTGTAAGAGCAAAGTGCTCTAATGGGGCGATATGTTAATATCAGGTCGTTTTGAAAAGATGGGGCCTGATTATTTAAGACCTTGTGTGTGAGGAGCAGGATTTTGAATTCAGTTCTGGATTTAACAGGAAGCCAATGAAGGGAAGCCAATTGGGGAGAAATATGCTCTCTCTTTCTAGTCACTGTCAGTACTTTTGCTGCAGCATTTTGGATTAACTGAAGGCTTTTCAAGGAGGATATCTCTAATTTTAGAGATGTTGCGCATATACATATTAAACATATTTGTTTAATAAGTTTATTGAAGGGCATATCCTGGTCAAAATGACTTGAATGCCTGGTAATGCCATCCAGAATAAGAAATTGTTTAGATACCACATTTCTAAGATTTTCAGAGCCGAGTACAATAGCCTCAGTTCTGAATTAAGAAGCAGAAAGTTAGCGGTCATTCAGGTCTTTATGTCTTTAAGACATTCCTCCAGTTTTACTAATTGGTGTGCGTTATCTGGCTTCATAGATAGATAGAGTTGGGTGTCATCTGCATAGCAGTGAAAATGTATGCTATGTCTTCTGATGATACTGCCTAAGGGAAGCATGTATAATGTAAACACAATTAGTCCAAGCACTGAACACTGTGGAACTTCATAATTAACCTCGGCGTGTGAAGAAGACTCTCCATTTACATCAGGGGTCCCCAACTCCAGACCTCGTGTCCTGCAGGTTTTAGATCTCACCCTGGGTCTACAGACCTTCATCAAATGATTAGTTATCTACCAGGCCTCTGGAGAAATGGAAGACATGTTGAGGAGGTAATTTAGCCATTTGAATCAGCTGTGTTGGATCACGGACACAACTAAAAACTGCAGGACACCGGCCCTCGAAGCCTGGAGTTGGGGACCCATGATTTACATGAACAACTTGGAATGTATTCGATATATATGATAAAAACTACTGCAGAGCAGTACCTGTAATACATACAGCATGTTCTAATCGCTCTAATACGATATTATGGTTGACAGTATTGAATGCTGCACTGAGGTCTAGCAGGACAAGCACAGAGATAAGTCCACTGTCAGAGGCCATAAGAAGATCATTTGTAACCTTCACTAAAGCTGTTTCTGTGCTGTGATGAGCTCTGAAACCTGACTGAAACTCTTCAAATAAGCCTTTCTTCTGCAGATGATCTGTTAGCTGTTTGACAACTACTCTTTCCAGGATTTTTTCAATGAAAGGAAGGTGGGAGTTTGGCAGTTTTATTATTATTAAAACTATTAATTACTATTTTACCAAATTTACGTTTACCCTTTGCCAGCAGTTTTAAATTTCCCTCAATGTTGCCCGCTCTGGCCCCTGGAAGACTGTAATTGCTGGTGTCTCTAGCTTCACATGTCTGAGAACGGAATCAGCAATTACCAGAGTTTGACCCCCGGCGGGTGTGTCACCGAGTGGGGAAAAACAGTTAGACATATGAACAGCTTGGTGGTGTACCTGGGGCTTCTGTTTAAGACTATGCTTCTTCCTCAATGTCACCTCACCCTATACTTTTAAAACAGGAACAGGAAGTGATACTCTACCGCATAGAGAGCGATCACCAAGAGACAGCGTCACCCGAAGGAGATGATGACGATCACATAATACTTATATACATTTTCAGTGCCAACACTCATCACTTTTCACACCTGTTTTATGATAACTAGGATAAATATTTACAAACAAAAGGTATTAAAATTAAACACAAAATTCCAGCTGTATGACATTTAATGAAGGATTTTGGCATATCTTGAAATATATACCTCTGATAAAACAATAATTTGTCAACTGAATTTTAAAATTAAAGTGATAAGCACATATTTACTTACAGGGCCTTTTTGGAGGCTTTGACCACTGGCAGCAGTCTTAGAAGAGCCTCCTCTGAAGCAGAGTATTTCTTCAGGTCAAACACATCCACATCTTTTTCTGAAGACAGTAAGATGAAGACCAGAGCTGACCACTGAGCAGGAGACAGTTTATCTGTGGAGAGACTTCCTGATCTCAGGGACTGTTGGATCTCCTCCACTAGAGAACAATCATTCAGTTCATTCAGGCAGTGGAACAGATTGATGCTTTTCTCTGCTGACAGATTCTCACTGAGCTTCTCTTTGATGTAGTGGGCTATTTCTTGATTGGTCTGTGAGCTACTTCCTGTCTTTGTCATCAGGCCTCGTAGGAGAGATTGAGTGTTCTGCAGTGAAAGACCCAGAATGAAGCGGAGGAACAAGTCCAGGTGTCCATTTGGACTCTGTAAGGCCTTGTTCACAGCACTCTGGTAGAGTGACTTTAAGTTGTTTTTCTTTTTAAATAATTTAGACTTTTTGTAAGTTGTACGTTCTTCCAGCCAATTGTATCCAGAGTTGATGAAGGTCAGATGGACATGAAGAGCAGCCAGAAACTCCTGAACACTCAGATGGATGAAGCAGAACACCTTGTCCTGGTACAGTCCTCTCACCTCTTTAAAGATCTGTGTGAACACTCCTGAGTACACTGAGGCTGCTCTGATATCGATGCCACACTCTGTCAGGTCTGATTCATAGAAGATCAGGTTTCCTTTCTGCAGCTGATCAAAAGCCAGTTTTCCCAGAGACTCAATCATCTTCCTGCTCTCTGGACTCCAGTGTGGATCTGTCTCAGCTCCTCCATCATACTTGACCATCTTCACTTTGGCCTGAACCACCAGGAAGTGGATGTACATCTCAGTCAGGGTCTTGGGCAGCTGTCCTCCCTCTCTGGTTTCCAGCACATCCTCCAGAACTGTAGCAGTGATCCAGCAGAAGACTGGGATGTGGCACATGATGTGGAGGCTTCGAGATGTCTTGATGTGGGAGACGATCCTGCTGGCCTGCTCCTCATCTCTGAATCTCTTCCTGAAGTACTCCTCCTTCTGTGGGTCAAAGAACCCTCTGATCTCTGTGACCATGTCAACACAGTCAGGAGGGATCTGATTGGCTGCTGCAGGTCGTGTGGTTATCCAGAGGCGAGCAGAGGGAAGCAGTTTCCCCCTGATGAGGTTTATCAGCAGCACATCCACTGAGGTGGACTCTCTAGGGTCATTTAGGATTGTAGTTTTGTGGAAGTCCAGAGGAAGTCGACACTCATCCAGACCATCAAAGATGAACACAACCTGGAAGTCTTCAAAGCTGCAGATTCCTACTTCTTTGGTTTCAGTAAAGAAGTAATGAACAAGTTCCACCAAGCTGAACTTTTCCTCTTTCAGCACATTCAGCTCTCTGAAAGTGAATGGAAATATGAACTGGATGTCCTGGTTGGCTTTGCCTTCAGCCCAGTCCAGGGTGTACTTCTGTGTTAAGACTGTTTTCCCAATACCAGCCACTCCCTTTGTCAGCACTGTTCTGATTGGTTCATCTCTGCCAGGTGAGGCTTTAAAGATGTCTTCTTGTCTGATTGTTGTTTCTGGTCTGTCTGGTTTCCTGGATGCTGTTTCAATCTGTCTGACCTCATGTTCATCATTGACCTCTGCAGTCCCTCCCTCTGTGATGTAGAGCTCTGTGTAGATCTCATTCAGAAGAGCTGGGTTTCCTGTTTTAGCGATCCCCTCAAACACACACTGGAACTTCTTCTTCAGTGCAGATTTAAGGTTACGCTGAAAAACTGCAGCTGGAAGTTCTGAGTAATAATAATAATAATAATAATAATAATAATAATAATAATAATAATAATAATATAACTTCAACAATTATATTTTACCAAATGCTGATGACAATTTCTAACTCACTGAGAAATGACTGAACACACTGGTGTCATAAGCAATGTTCCCTCTAATTTTTCATGTGTCAGAGCGAACACACAAACTCCCTGAGCGATCCCTTGGACCACTGTGAGCAACATTAGACGTGTGCACTGTGGTCACGCCAGCATCGAATCCATCCAAGTTACATGGTTTATTAGAATAATCAAATTACAACATTTACATTTATGTTAGACTACTTTTAATTAACTGCTTTAGCCCACAACTACAATGAAAATGTAAAAAAAATCTTGTTCATGACCTGTGTAGTATGTTAACACTGTTGGAAGTAAAAATAACTTGAACACCAATTTTGAAAACACAACTTTCTTTCTTTTTTCTTTTTTTCTTTTTATAAAGCTCTGACTTGTATTATGAGTATGAGTCTGTGGTCTGGGAGAGAGTCCTGTAACTCTCTGTCTGCAAAATACAGTATATAAAGACCAATGCTGGGCTATATATGCTATATAGTTACTTCTTCAAAAAAGTTACTGAGTTTGGCAAACAACAAAGTTTTTTGCAGCTGTTTACTTAAAAATGCTGCCAAGGCGGCTTGATTGGTCGACATGGTACATTTTTCGACCAATGGGAAAGGGTGGGGGGTGTTTTGGTTTCATCTTTGCTCACAGGCGGAGAGTGCTTTCGAGTGTTTTCCTTATAAAATGCTGTTTTTACCGTTTCTTCCCGCAGTAAATATAAACAACGATAGTATTCAGGAAGAAAACCAAACATTGCATATATTTTTATCATAACTCTGGTTTTATGTGGCCTATCAACACAATTTAAAACTGGTACAAAGTCCACACTTTTTCTGTCAATTGTTCCGTCTGTCCTGCTCACATTTCCAATGGTTGTACACGTTGTCATTAACGTGGCTTCACTCCACATCGCCGCTTTGCCAGCTAAAACACCGGTGTCGGCACATAAGGACTCTGTCATAGCCTGTCAACGACGTTGATTAGCTGCGTATATACGAATGTGAATCGCGTGATTGGCTGGACTATGGGATAAGGTGGCATTGTTCTAATCCCATACTGGAGCAGCCAGTCACTTACTAACACTGCAAGACAAAATTGTTAACGTATTTGCTTTAATTTCAATTCAGGTTAGAATTTTTTTTTGTGCGCAACGCAGATTTTTTCTGCGCAGAAACCGTGCCAGCAGTGCGCAATTGCACACGCGCGCAGCTTAGAGGGAACATTGGTCATAAGGCTCTCATTTATCCAGCAGCTGAAATCTTTATATAAATCCTCTTACTGCTCTCCAGTCGGTCAGCCAGCTCCTGCTGCTTCATTCTCCTCAGGAAGTCCACTGTGATCTTCACAAATGCCTTCCTGCTGTTTCTCCTCTGCTCATCATCCTCCCTCTGAAACTCCAAGCACTGGGGCTTATTTGGATTCAGAGTCTTCTGGATCTTCTTCAGCTCATTCTTCACAAAAGTGATGATGTTGTCCTCCAGCAGCTGGAACAGAATACTTTATGAATAAGCCACCACTCTGAACTTCAGTCTAAAATATCTGCTTCTTTATGATCAAGGGGCATATAATCCACAATGTCTTTACCAATTGTAAGTTTGACTTTATCTGATTAACTGAGACATTCTCCACAACTCCATGATCCCAAAACGTTGATTCTGTTCATGTGGATGCAGTGATTTCAGTGGGAGAAACATTTCACTGGTGTTTAGAGCTGCCTACCAACGGCTGGAGGATTAAAACCAGAAACTTGGAGATGTTATAGGTGACTGAGTTGATAATACAGACAAAAGGTCTGTATTAAAGTCTGTCTTAAAGGTTCACTCAGTTTATGCATACGGATCAGTATTTAAGGTTTGACGCTCATCCACTGGAGCACTAACTGGGCGTCATCGGGACGCTACAACACAGAGCAAACACCATCCTACAGACACAGCAGCCAGGGAAGCAGAAGAACATCACATCAAGAAGGCCCTGAGTGATGTGAATGCTGGTTTGATCGCAGAGTCAAGGGGGACTTTTACATGTAAAAGGAAAGACTATCCCTGAATCGAGGAGGGGGCCTAAGGGTACATCGTTACACATCTTACAATGCTGTGATTGCAGCCATTCCCCAACTCTCTGTGAATGGTACTCATGGTCTTTGATCAGTGGTTTTTGATCAATGGTCATAACAATATGCGTACCAATGATCAAGGAGCTGACCCCACAGCCCATTGTTCCTTCAGTGGGCTGGTTTCAGTCATTGCAAATATACTGTTTATAAGGTTGGAAACCTGCAGTCAGCTGAGACTGAAGAAGTCACCTCGATGATGATGAAACGTTTCTCCCACTGAAAAAATCCAGATGATCCAACCTTTTTGGAATAAACTTACCTGGATGATTGAGCATGCATCAAGACACAACTCTGTTACTTTTCTCTGTTAAATGAATCCCCTCCTCCAGTTTTGTTTACATCTACCAGCCCGTAGCACTGCGATGGGACATTGCAATAATCTATGTTGAGAGGTGGAAAGTCATAGAGGTGTCTGCTCCTGCCTTCAGTTGACACTGATTTTAAAACATTGCATGGAATAGCTCCTATATATCTTTCTAACCTTTTAAATTGGTATACTCAGGCGAGATCTTTGAGGTCCAAATGCTTCTAGTTGTCCCTAGGTCTAGATTAAAACACAGAGGAGATCGGGCTTTTGCTGTGACTGCTCCAAAAATTGTATCTGATTATTTTATTGCACTGTACTTTGGTCAACAGTTGTTGTTTTTAAAAGTACTATATAAATAAAATTGATTAATTGATTGATTGATAATCTACTGTGAGTCAGCTGCCTGAACGTACTCCAACTGTCTACCGTCCCCCTAAACTCAACAATGACTTAGTGAATGACTTTGCTGTTTCCTCAGACATCTATCAATACTCTCACCAAGCAAATACTGCTGCAGGATGTCAACAAAGCAGTATATTGATAATCCCACTTCTCTAAACAACACATTTGGACCTGATTGCTGCTCTGGTTCACACGTGAACTTTGACTACTGCTGTCACCAACTTGAGAGGCTCAACAGAAAAACTGGACTTGTTCATAAAAAGATGTATAAAAATCATAAACCACATTACAAGGACAGCATTGCTCAATTCTAATTACTATTGCCATGTTATCTCTTCTAATTAAGGTACAGCCACTCAAAATTGCTTCTTTCAGTGAGAAGTCAAACGTCTGAATATGAGCTGGAAGTGAGCCGCTGAGAGTCCTCCCTCCTTCCCAATGGGGTTTACTTTCTCTACTACTTTCACTATAAACACACCCCTTTCATGCAACTGCAGAGCGCCACCAATAGATGGCACTTATTAAACAAACCCACTTGGATAGTTACGCTGTAGATGATTTTCTCAGTGTTATTGTAGGATTTTGAGTTATTCTTTAGATTTATTTAAACTCAAGTCTTGAGTGACCAATAATTCCTCTGTACTTTTCATAAGACAAGCCAGACCTTCATCTAGTTTTTCTTTTCTTTGGCTGCGTTTTAAATCATTTTCAGTCCTTGTACAGAAACATTCTTCAAGCTAAATCCAAGTATATTAGAGCAGTCTTAACTTGATAGATATGCATGTGTGTGTAACTCTTATAAGCTGTTTGGGCTGCTTTTTATGGGGGCTGGGTCTTTGGACCCAACAACAGTTTTAGTAACACACCCTGAACTGCACACTTTAACAAACAAAATGACATTTTAACAGTAATGTAAAAATCTAAAAATCTTGTGATTCATTGTTATTAAGGACAAATACATCTATGGCCCCGTTTCCATTAGTAGCTGCTCAGATTCACTCACCACAGGCCGCCACGACTGGACTGGATCAACTGGTTTTCCATTACAGTTGAGGACCACCTAATGTGGTCGTCTCAATACAGCCGAGTGTCACATCATTAGTAAGTGCATTAGTAAGTGCTAATGTTTTTGATTTCCATCATATTTGTCATTTATTTACAAAGTTATAGAAGAAACAGTAGTCATTCAGCTTAATTCCCACTGATCTCAACTACAAACTGTTTCACTTTGGTTTTTGTTTAAAGCCTCGATGTTTAAAACAGCATAAGTAGTTGTTGTACATGTACAGACCATAAATATGGAGTCCAGCTGTGTTTGATGCTGCTGGGCAGAATGACCACTGGGAACCTCTGAGCTCTGCTGGTCCACTCTGTGGGGGAATCATGGTGGATTGGTGTCATTGTACCAACACAAACACACATATAAATGAGGCCACTTTGATTATTGAAATGTGAATTTATCCTCTAAATGCTGTTTTCAGCCACTTTTGCTGCTGTCCTTGCTGCATCTGTAATTGTTGTTTTGCTGTCAGAGATCAAAATGATTGATGATAGAAATTATACTCCAACTCTGGAGTATAATTTCTCCAGAGACTGTTATCCTGATTACTGACACTTCTTTGTTGTTCTTTTCCAGACTAAAAAAAACTGCCTGAGGTATTCACCTCTGGCAGCAGAAACCCAAGAATGAAAGAGGAGGAAGACATGGAACTATCATGGAAGGACTGTCCCCTGCATGGTATGTACTGTACCACAGGCAGATAGAGGAGGTGGCTGATATCCAGAAATCCTACCAGTG
>NW_006272369.1:25435-35705 GCF_000239395.1 Neolamprologus brichardi
ACTGAAGAAGCTTCTCGGATGAGAGGTGAAACGTCTTCAAGCAACTTAAAGAAGTCCAGACGCTTTTCTTTGCAAGCTTCTTTGACTTTGACAGACAACAAATAAACAAAATAATGTCCCTTCCTTACTCTGCAACTGCATCAATGGAAGGCATAACACATGTGTGTGATTACACAATGCAATCACACATTCATTCATAAAAAGTTAGTAAATGAAGTTCTATATAGAAATAAGAGAATGAGAATTAATTAGACATTTGTTGTCAAATAAACAAAATTATATCTAAAGTTTCCTTCATAACTCTTTACAATACAGAGATAAAGAGAATTTTGTCAGCATATTAAAAATGTTTGCAATGGAAGAACAAACCTCGTGACATTTGGACTTGAACCTATTTTTCAGTTTCTCTGCTGCTTGTTTCTCCTGCTTGAGCTGATTGCTGCTTTCAGTATTCTTCTTCTCTGACTGCAGGTGAAATGTTACATGAAGAAAGAGCAGAAGGAAGAAATGTTCATGTTTAAGACACAATAATGAAACACAAACAGTCACATTAAAGCTTTAAATAACAGCTGAATTATGAAAATATAAGTTGGTTCATACAAATAAGTAACGATGAACAATTTATTTAAATGTTTTATTTGAATTATCTAAATAATTTTAATAAATGAAGGCCCAAAGGATATATTTGATTTTGAATGTAGTGTCTCCAAAAATAAAAGTAGATTTTACTTAAACACACACACAAACAAAATATAACTTTTATATAATCTGATTTATAAAACGAAACAACTACGCTGTTTTGTGTTTATTGGTAAAGTTTAACAGCATCAGTCTCAGAATTAAATGTAAAAACATAAAAGTATCTTTTTGACTTTTTCCTTTGTTTCTTCATTCCTCTTTTCCTCATCCTTGAGTTTATTTTCCAGCTGCAGACGGGACGAAGAAACATCACCGTTTTTAACAGAGAAACAATATTGTTTTAGTACTTTATGCTTTTCGCTTATACACAAATGACATATAGGATTTTTTTTTTTATTGTTCTGTAGGACACAAACTGTGTTTGCGGCTTCATCCATGTTGTCCTATAATGCTACATACAAAACTGCACCACTAGAGGGTGGTGTTTTAAAAATGTAGAAGAATGATGACGAGCTGATAAACCTACATAGTTGAATGTGGCATTACATGTGTGTTTATGTGCTGCAGACATTCAAAGGCACCTGTTCCTTGCTGAGGACTTGTTTCATTATCAGTCACTATTACATTTTGGCAACGAGTGACTCTGCGTGTATTTCCCCCCTACATTGAGTTTTGCTGAGTCATCATGGCTGCAAACATACATCAATGCAACAGGTAATGTCTGAAGCACAAAGAGCTGCTTTACATCACTCCTAGAAACAGAGGGACAAAGAATTTTCTACTCACTTCCAAATACAGGCGACACTTTTGCCTCTGCTGTTGCTGCCCTAAAACAACACTTTTTACTTAAAGTAAATGTTGTCGTGGAAACACATGCTTTCACAAAGTAAACACAAGCTTCACATAAGACATTCAGTATGTGGTCAGCTTGTGTCACCTTGCTTGTAAATGTGAGTTTGATGACAGAACAGAAGAAACAATCAGCTGTTTGAACATGTGTTTAGCTCCAGCATAAGAGAAAGAGTCTTGCTTGAACCTGATTGACTCTGGATAAATCTGCTACACTGGCAACACAAACGGAATTTGCAGTTCAACAAACTAAGTCCATAGAAAGAGCACTTCAGCGATACACCACTAAAACCACATGGTTACATACACAAAGAAAATAATTCCTGTGATAGGCTGAACATCACCCTTTTAGGCAACACTGTTCTACCCCCATGTGCTGCTCCTACTGCTTCTGTGTTGTCTACAAACACATCACCTGCTTCTTGCATCCCTGCTGCCCCGGATATTGACTGTGTGCATAAAGCGAAACAACTCTGAAAAACAACTCCCATGCCTCCAAACGAGGCAAGATTTTCTTGTAAAACAAAGGGGGGCCTGGCAAAAAACATTTGGGAACCACTGCTGTAGACAAACACCAGGGTCCTCTCTGACGATGGCTGCCGCCCTCACATCTTATACATACACAGACAAAGACAATACACAACTCTTATATGTTGCCACGCCTCACAGGCTTATACCTTCCCTTCAAAGAGAGACATTTATGACCGTTTTTCACTGCATTCTTCCACAGATGAGCAGGTGTGCCCCACTCTATCTATCTAACCCCCCACAAACCTGAACGTCTCTGACTTACTGCAGCGGCCGCTGTGTGTTTCTGTGTAGAACACATGTGATAGAGCATAAGACACGTTTGTGAAGCTAAGTGACAAAATTATACAATTGTTACTAAAGTGATATGGTTAAAGTATGTGATCAATACATAGAATAAAGAAATTCCACCACGTGGCACAAGGAAACCTGCAGCGTTTGCTTTCCCCAAACTGTCAGCAACAGAACAAACATGTTCTACTGTTGAAAAAGAAGCTCTTGCTGGTGTGTGTGCTGCAGAGAAAAGGAGAACATATTTGTGAGGCTGATGTTTCACTCTGCGGACAGATCTCCAAGCTCTGACAACGCTGCTGAGGACCAAAGGGCTAGCATGAGTATGGCTCGCTGGTCTGCTGTTATTTACCGCCCAGGTTCTCTGAGTCATACAGCTGACTGTCTATCTCGTCTGCTTCTGCCTGTTTCTTCACATCTCACTTCGGATGCAGATCTTGAAATGGTAGCTAAAATTTCTGCAGCCATGTCGTCACTTCCAGTTGCTGATTTTCACTCTGCCTGTTCGACTTGACAGGAACTGTTTGCTTTGCTCTCACAAATACAAATACAGAGTAATTATGTTCTCAGAGGCTCATTGCACCATGTTCAGTGAGACCTACACTGATTGCAGTAGCACATGAAAGTCACCAAAGGATTGTGAACACAAAACAAAGATCAAGAGCTCTCTGCTGGTGGCATTGACTGACTACTACTCCAAATGGCCTCAGCTTGCCTTTTCACCTTCTGCTACTACTAAAGATGTTGTTCAGCTCCTCTCGTCTGTCTTTAGTCGTCACAGCAACTCAGAGAACATTAATGTAACAGACAAAAGTACACAGTTTACCTCTGAAGCATTTGACTCATTCCTCCATAATACAGGCAACTCTTACAGCAGAACATCTGTCTACTACCCAGCTGCAAATGGAGCAATTGAACAGGTTCATCGTTACCTCTGCATCTGCATCCAGACAGCAATCCAGCCATCACAGCCATGGAAGCAGACTGTGTTGGACTAGTTTCAAGTTTACTGGGCAACACTACATATGACCACTTCCATCTCTCCCTATGAACTGATGTATGGCAGAAAGATGGGTACTTAACTAGACAGACTCTCTTTGCCTTCTGTCTACTGTAAGAAATATCAGCTGAAGAGGCAACGTTACACTGATGCTAAGCGTCATGAATGGAAGCCATCTTTTCAACCAGGAGAGAGAGTGAGGATGAGGAAACCACATCACGCTGTTAAAGGACCTCATATTTCCTCCTCCTGTAACAGCAACAAAAACCAAAGGCTTCTTGCTGAGTGATGGAAAGATCTGGAATGAAACTCGTTTTGTACGCTGTCCCTCAGTGACTGTCCCCAAGATTGCCATGTGTCAAGTACGAGCCTCTCTGTCACAAAGACCATATTGTGCCATAATAGTTGTGCTTGCTGTACTTTAGTTTAACAGAATGGATTACCTGCCACCAACGCAATAAGAACTACATTAAAAACATAAATAGGAACAATTATTTATTTTTCATTTTACATAACATTCTAAATATTTACAGGTTTATTCAGTCTTGCAGTTTGCAATATTCCGATGTTACAACTGTTGTTATGATTTAAGTTCAGTGTTGGGAAGGTTACTTTTAAAATGTATTCCACTACAGATTACAGAATACATGCCTCAAAATGTATTCTGTAACGTATTCCGTTACGTTACTCAATGAGAGTAACATATTCTGAATACTTTGAATTACTTAATATATTATCATGCATTTTATTTTGCTGTGTGATTTATTACTATTACTGAAGGTTAATCGCCATATCAATACCAACTAGATTTTTAAATCTTAATATAAATGAGTAAAAGTAGGTGGACATTAGGTAAGGCTGCACTTTTTTCAGTGATCTCGTATAGAAAACTATTCAGCGCGTATATAAAACAGGTCTGCGGCTCTGAACCGTAGTAAAGGGACCTCTGGCTAATACGTCGGGTTCTGTGTCGGCTCGTAGCAAAAAACTAGCTTTACTTTGTTGTCTGGGTCAAGTTTGGTAGCGAGAGACAGAGAGAGGCATTGAAAAGCTGCTCCAACGGAACTTATTGTTTCGGAGGAAAAAACAAACACAGTGTACAGTCGAGTCACTGTACACTTTCCTGTACACTGTACGCTGTACACTAACAGCATCTTCAACTCCACCTGTCTCTCCATTGGCTCCCATCAGGGCTGTTTACTTAGCCCCTCTGCTGTTCACGCTGCTGACACATGACTGCAGTGCTGCATCTTCCTCTAATCGCATGATTAGGAATGCAGATCACACAACATTGGTGGGTCTCATTATGGACTGCATATATCTATCCTAAAGAGGATGTGAAACGACTGGTGCAGTGTCAAAAATCTAATCCTGAATGTCAAGAATACCAAGAAGTTGATCTTCAACTTCAGGACAAAACCGTCCAGTTATTCACCACTAATGATTGACAACAGAGCTGTGGAGGTAGTCAGCAGTGTCAACTTTCTAGGGGTACAAATAACTAAGAAGTTAGACTGGTCACCAAACACATGAGCACTGGTTAAACAGTCTATGTTTAATGAGATTATTTTGACTAGAAATAAGACAAATATACGCGGTAAGATTTTGTGTTTTTGCAGTGTATAGGCACACCACCAGCACCATCAGCTCTGCAGGTGGTCTGCTGGATGATCTCAATGCATTCTACACCTGCTTCAAGACCTTCCAGACCTCCCAGATCACTCATACATCAGAGTACTTTTTGTTGATTACAGCTCCGCCTCCGATACAGTCACAAACTCAGTCACAAGCTGGCAACACTCGGCCTGAACCGACCCTATGTGACTGGCTACAGGACTTTTTGACTGGCAGGCCTAAGAAGTAAGACTGGTCACCAAACACATGAGCACTGGTTAAACAGTCTCAGCAATGTCTGCACTGATTTTACCACAGTTACATTCTCCAACCGTCAGCACACCAACCACCCACCCTGACTGCCTCCCCCTCCCTTCTGTCCCCCATGACTGTATATTTACAGCTGTGTAATTTTATGGCTGAAATGATGATTGTACACTTTTCTGCTGCTGTTACTGCTGTTAAATGTATTTAAGATCCTGCAAAGCCTTTCCTTAATAATAACAATATTCCATAGTCCTAATAATATTTATTTTCCTATATTCTTACACATTTAATCCAGACTCTTTTTTATATTTTAAACATTTAGACTTATTTTTTATTGATTTATTTATTTCCTACAGTGTGATGATGAGTAAATGCACCAGAATTTCATTCTGATGTGCACTAACTGTTCTGAATGACAGGTGGTGCACATCACATGTTCTGGTGATTCTATTCTACTGTCTTTACACAAAGAGATTAAATAAAAGTATTTTATGTGAATATAAGGGAGTTGATGTAGCATGATGTTAACAAAATTAAGTCTTGTGGGATGATCTGAAAAATGTCTACAGAGATAGAGTGGTGGATTTATTAGTTGTGTTTTTTGTGGTTTATGATACAGAAACTGCAATGACGTAAAGCAAAACACATGTGTGATTACACAATGCAATCACACATTCATTCATAAAAAATTAATAAATTAAGTTCTATATAGAATTAAGAGCCTGCTATCATATAAATTGCAAAAGGACGATCCCAAAGAAACACATTCATTTGCATTTCATTGTTAGTTAATAATTAATTGAGCATTTTAAATTAACAGTGTTGATATACATGAAAAAGGAAGATGAGTTTCTGCATGTCAGCACTTTCTTTGGACGTCAACATGGATTATAATCATGTTCAATATATAGAAACAGTTACTTTTATAGACATTTGTTGTCAAATAAAAAAAATAATATCTAAAGTTTCCTTCATAACTCTTTTACAATGCAGATATAAAGAGAGTTGGGTCAGTAAATTCTGAATGTTTATAATGGAAACACAAACCTCACGATTTTTGTCGTCCAGCTTCTTCTTCAGGTCCTCTGCTGCTTTTTTCTCCTGATGGAGCTGATTGATGATTTCAGTATTCATGTGAAATGTTACATGAAGAAAGAGCAGAAGGAAGAAATGTTTATATTTCAGACACAATAATGAAAACACAACTGCAGTGAAATTAAAGCTTTACTTAAAAGCTTTATTACGTAAACACAAGTTGTTGGATACAAATAAAGTGAATAAATTAAAACCCTAACAAAATATTTGTGTTTAAATGTAGTGTATCCCAAAATAAAAGTATATTTCACTTGTTGTCACCTGGACACTGAACACCACATAGCTGGTCAAGAAGGCTCAGCAGTGGCTGTACTTCCTGAGGAGGTTGAGGAAATCTGGTATGTCGACCAAGACATACCAATATCACAGATAGTGAAAGGTCCTCTCTCACTCTATGTTATATCCTCCATCAGGAATTTAGGTGTCACCTTTGACTCAAGTCTCACATTGGATGGGCATGTGAAATCTCTGGTTCGGTCTTGTTTTTATCATTTAAGAAATGTGGCTAAGCTAAGCCCGATTTTATCTCGCTCTGAACTGGAGATAGCTATGCATGCGTTTATTTCCTCACGCTTGGATTACTGTAATTCGCTGTTTATGTGTCTAAGCAAAGGTTCTCTGGATTGTCTGCAGGTTGTGCAAAACGCTGCAGCTAGGCTTCTGACAAAATCCTCCAAGTACTCACATGTGACACCATTGTTATCTCAGTTACACTGGCTTCCTGTTGAATTTAGAGTCAATTTTAACATCCTGGTCTTGACTTACAGAGCTGTGCACGGACTGGCACCAGCCTACATCTTTGATCTGCTACAGCCCTATGTCCCCAGCAGGTCCTTGAGGACATCTGATCAGGGCTTACTTGCTATAAAAAATACTAAGAGGAGGACTAAGGGTGATAGAGCCTTTGCCACTGTGGCCTCTAGACTGTGAAACTCTCTCCCCCAAACATTAAGAACTGCGGACTGAGTAGCTGTTTTTTAAAAAACAACTTAAAATTCACCTTTTTAATACTGCTTTTGGTTAATTTTTTGCCTGTTTTATTTTGTCTTTTTTAATCTTTTTATGACTTGTAATCTTATGTGCAGCACTTTGTGATTCTGTCTTTCAAGACAGAATCACAAAGTATATATATGGTATATAAATAAAAAAAATATTATTATTATTATTAAGATCCTCAGCAGGTTCTACAGCTGCACTGACCAGTTGCATCTCCGCATGGTACGGCAGCACTGCTGCTATGGACCGCAAACGCCTGCAGAGGGATAACAACAGTGGAGAAGATCACCAGGACTCTGCTGCCCTCTCTGCAGAACATCTACCATCGCAGAGTCCAGAGGAGAGCTGCCTCCATCCTCAAAGACCCCACACACCCCCAACATGGACTCTTCTGCCCTTAATAGTTTCTGCTTTTGTCTTATGAACAAATGACGAGTGCCCCTGCTTGTTTGTTATTTTCCCTGGGTCAACAAGGCTACATTAGCAGTAGTACATTAACTTCCTGGTTTCAATGCAACAGGGAATGCCTAAAGCGCAAAGAATTCAATTCAATTCAATTTTATTTATATAGCGCCAAATCACAACAAAAGTCACCTCAAGGTGCTTCATAGATACAGAGAAAAGCCCAACAATCATATGACCCCCTATGAGCAGCACTTTGGCGACAGTGGGAAGGAAAAACTCCCTTTTAACAGGAAGAAACCTCCGGCAGAACCAGGCTCAGGGAGGGGCGGCTATCTGCTGCGACCGGTTGGGGTGAGAGAAGGAAGACAGGATAAAAACATGCTGTGGAAGAGAGACAGAGGTTAATAACAGATATGATTCAATGCAGAGAGGTCTGTTAATACATAGTGAGTGAGAAAGGTGACTGGAAAGGAAAAACTCAATGCATCATGGGAATCCCCCGGCAGCCTACATCTATTGCAGCATAACTAAGGGAGGATTCAGGGTCACCTGGTCCAGCCCTAACTATATGCTTTAGCAAAAAGGAAAGTTTTAAGCCTAATCTTAAAAGTAGAGATAGTGTCTGTCTCCCGAATCCAAGCTGGAAGCTGGTTCCACAGAAGAGGGGCCTGAAAACTGAAGGCTCTGCCTCCCATTCTACTTTTAAATACTCTAGGAACAACAAGTAGGCCTGCAGAGCGAGAGCGAAGTGCTCTAATAGGGTGATATGGTACTACAAGGTCATTCAGATAAGATGGGGCCTGATTATTTAAGAGAAGAGCTACTTTACTTCACTGCTTAGAAAGAAATGGAAAAAGAATTTTCTACTCACTGCCAAATACTCTGTTGTTGTAAAACGACACTTTTCACTTCAAGTAAATGTTGTTGTGGAAAGACATGGTTTCAGAAAACTAACACAAGTGTCACATGAGACACTTATTTAGTATGTGGCCAGCCTGTGTGAGCTGTGAATTTTCTTGTAAAAATAAAAGGAACTCCTATTCTTGGAAGAGACCTGATGGAAGCGCTGATTGTCAGCATTGCAGGCAACACTTTTCTACCCCATGTACTGCTCCTACTATTAACATTTTATAATAGTATTAACATTTCTTATATTCTTACATTTATATTTTATACCTTTAGACTTATTTTTATTGATTCATTTATAGTGTACAGTCTTGTGACAAGTAAATGCACCAGGCTATTCTGTTCTCTGTTAGAAAGCGAGCTAATAAATAAAAGCTGTATGATGTAAATATAAGGGAGCTGATGTAGCATGATGCTAACAACATTAAGTGTTGTGGGATGATGTCAACAATCTTGCAGTGCTAGGATTTCAAAGTTGTGTTTGGTTAATGACACACAAACTGCTGCTGGACAAAACTGCAGGAATATAAGTGCACAGGTCTGTGATCATTGGGAGGATGACAGCATCACATATGTCCATGTTTACCTCTGTTTTCTGAGTGATGCTTTCACTGACCTTTGATACCAGTATATGTAATATGTCTGCCAGCTTCTGAATGATTTCATCATTCTCAGATCTGATCATCTGTCAGAGAGAAAGACAGACAGATGTTGATGTTTCAGCACTTTGTTGATAAAAGTGACAAAATGATTGAAGCTTCACACTGTGTGCAATAAAAAAAACTTACTCAATCTGACTGGTGTGTTCATTTAATAACTAAGACTGTATAGACTAATATATATAAAGGATATAAATTATTTCAATTACAGTCACAGACACATAAAAACTAAAGTCACTTAATTTCTTACACATTTTATTTAAATACAACTACTGAGGATTAGTGCTACTCTGTTCCAGCGTATCACCTTCAACCACCAAACACACACACACAAATTAGTGTCTGTAAGTCTGATTGCACATTTACTATTGCTGTCAGTTTAAGGTTCGTATAACAATAATGAACTTAAACACAATCACAGCTTTTACATGGATACTGTATCTTTACTGAAATTAATGTGCAATATTCTCACTCTTGTCTTTATCTCTTCACACACAGTTAATCACATGAAACGTAACAATAAACAGAAGCTTTAAATCTCACTCCACTTAGTGCTGTTTGATCAGGTGTGTGATAAAGCCAATATTTAATATGAAATAAGTTCAAATTTCAACAACATAAAATGCTGCAAGTTTAAAAAAATAAATGAACATTAGACCAAATAAATATTCTGCTGTGGTAGTTTCCAACATATTAACTTAAACCTTAAAGTGAAGGTTACTGTGTTCATTTACTGAGTTCTCATTTTAGACCTTTAGATTTAAATGAATTAGTATATATATATACAGCAATTTCTCAATGTTAACGGAAAGACAAACCTCTGGATTTTTGTTCTCCAACTGGTTCTTCAGGTTCTCTGCTGCTACTTTCACCTCCTGGAGCTGTTTGGTGAATTCAGTATTCTTCTCTAACTGCAGTTAAAATTTTACATGAAGAAATGTTCATGTTTAAGACACAATAATGAAAACACAACCAGAGTCAAGTTAAGGCTGTAAATAAAAGCTGCATTATGTAAATGTAA